>MKEJ01078215.1:13613-27188 GCA_001753735.1 Embelia ribes
TAGCTCGTTTGCTTTGTATACATAATGTCATTTTTTACGGTGATTCTGGGTGTTTGTGATGTATGAAATTATACCTTCCATTGGTTTTCGTTGTAGCTATGGTGGAAGCAAAATATGGTCAGATATAAACCCTTCATTGTTAATCTCTGAGATTAAGAAAGTATCACTCCGGAGTTGACCCCTAACCTGAACCGAATACATCTTTTTATTTGAGAGTTTAGCCATATTAGCATGAGAAGGGTGAATTCATGATCCCTTGACATGAGGTGGCTTCCTTGTTTTTGTTAGTAGTTTTCTGGACCATGACTTCAACATGGCCTTTCTTTTTTTCCCCTCTCAAGTTACTCAAGTGTAGTATTTACTCACAGGCTGACAACTATGAGCAAGTATTCTCCCACATGAAGCCAAAAAGCATACTTGGGCTTTCCCATGGATTTCTTCTTGGTCATTTGCAGTCAATGGGTCTTGATTTCCCCAAGAACATTAGTGTGATTGCTGTATGTCCCAAGGGGATGGGTCCCTCTGTGAGGAGACTCTACGTCCAAGGAAAAGAGATCAATGGAGCTGGAATAAATTCCAGTTTTGCTCCTCTCCAGGTCTCTCTCTCTCTCTCTCTCTCTCTCTCTCTCTCTCTCTCTTTGTGTGTGTGTGTGTTTTCTCCTCTTAATTAGGGCTAGTCATGAGCTACTCGAGCTTGACTCGAAAATGCTCAGCTCGAGATCAGCTCAAATGTAAATGAGTTGAGTTCGAGCTCATTTTTGAGCTCGATAAGTGAGGTAGGGCTCGTTACAAATCAAGTGGCTTGTGAGCTGCTCCCAAGCTATTTGAGCTCGGCTCGATAAAAGCTCAACATGAATTCAGCTCAAATATTAACGAGCCGAACCGTGCTCGAGCCAAGGTGTTTTCTCGGCCGAGCTTATCTCGAGCACCCTAAAGGTCGGCTCGTGGCCACCCTTCCGTATTTTTTTGTTTCTTCAGTGATTTTCTGCTTGTGCTCAACAAAATAACTGTGTTAGAGCAGAACTAGTTTTCAAAGGAGTACATGTAAAGAACGAAATCTACGCACGAAAGCAGAAGCAAGAAGAAATAAACTCTTATGCTGTTTATTGTGAGTTTAGCTTCTGAATGTCTTCCTGAACAGGATGTCGATGGTCGGGCTACCAATGTTGCCCTTGGGTGGTCAGTTGCTCTTGGTTCTCCATTTACATTCGCAACTACACTGGAGCAGGAGTACAAGAGTGACATCTTTGGTGAACGAGGTGATTGTAGGTTTACCTTCATTTTCATTTTGTTACTTGGCAAAATTTAGTTGCTAATATTAACTCATTTTGATTTCCAGGAATTTTACTTGGTGCTGTCCATGGGATTGTCGAAACTTTGTTTAGACGGTATATTGAAAATGGGATGAGTGAAGATTTGGCATACAAAAATACCGTTGAATGCATAACAGGGATTGTTTCAAAGACCATATCAACTAAGGTGAGGATCAAAATTTCTTTATTCACCTAAATTGATTCTTGGAGGGTGATTTTGTGAACTCTTTCATCCTTGTACCAGACGTGTAATTAGTAGTATGGGTTTTCTGTTATTCTGTTTAACAGGGCATGTTAGCCTTATATAACTCACTGTCTGAAGATGGAAAGAGAGAGTTTGAGGCAGCATACAGTGCCTCTTATTATCCAAGCATGGATGTGTTATATGAGTGCTATGAAGATGTAGCCAGCTGTTCAGAGATCCGGAGTGTTGTATTGGCTGGACGTCGCTTTTATGTAAGATCTCTATCTGTTGTTTGTGTGTAAAACTGTGGTGCTAAACCATTGTGTGTTTAACGAAATCGATACATAATTTGTGTGTAGCCCGATGTATCTTGCATTTATGGTTCGCTAAGAAAAGCACTTACTGGAATGTATCGATACTGTTAAAATACTGCTTTTATTTGGTGACAATCCTTTTTGAGTGTATGTTACTCAAGTGTTACAGTTTACTGGTGGGATCGTGAACATTTGTTTATTTTACAAGACGTACTGAAACTGTTTGTGATTGAGATTGTTTGTGATTGAGCACCTCCTCCTTTTTCATCCTGCATGGTCCAACAGGAAAAAGATGGTTTGCCAGCCTTCCCAATGGGTAAAATTGATCAAACAAGAATGTGGAAAGTAGGCGAGAAGGTTAGAGCAGTACGCTCAGCCGATGATTTGGGACCCTTGTACCCCTTCACAGCTGGTGTTTACGTGGCATTGATGATGGCCCAGGTGAGTTCTCTTCATTAGGTTGTGATTGATAGATGTCATGGACCATGCTGCTTTATGCCATAACTAAAGTGATGCTTTCAAATTTAGAGTCTTTATTTATTTTTCAGTATTTGAGAACACTGTAGACGGTTATAAATAATATTGGACAACCACCAATTTCTGTGTGTTCTTTTTACCTATGGGTCTTAAGTGCTCTCATTTGAGATATTGTTGGTGGTTTAAAATCATTAAGTTTTCATTTTTGAAAAGCTGAGACTTGAAGAAACATCAAGTTAACCAATGTGTGTTTACATGTTTAACTAAAAAACCCAACAAGCTTTCCACGTAACAAGTATTATTAGATCACCCTTGGCCAAATAAGTTTGTCTTGTGATAGAAGTTTCCTCTAACCACTATTCTGATAAATTCATCTTCAGAAACTCAACTAGATAAGGTTCAAATCTATCCATCATCAAATTACTCCCCCCCCAAAACAAAACTATACATCATGGCATGCTTTTTGAACGAAGTGCTTCATAATGTGGGTAGCTAAGAAAATGACTATATGCCATATCAGGGAATATCTATTATCCTTGTTAATATTGTGTTGACGAAATCTTAACTATTACTTATAACATACCAGATTGAGGTTTTGAGGAAGAAAGGCCATTCTTACTCCGAGATCATCAATGAGAGTGTGATCGAGGCTGTTGATTCTTTGAACCCTTTCATGCATGCTCGTGGAGTCTCCTTCATGGTTGACAACTGCTCAACCACGGCTCGATTAGGGTCAAGGAAGTGGGCCCCACGTTTCGACTACATTCTGACCCAGCAGGCCATGGTGGCAGTTGACAGCGGCGCGCCCATCAACCGAGATCTCATCAGCAACTTCCTCTCTGATCCTGTCCATGGGGCGATGGAGGTTTGTGCTCGTCTGAGACCCACTTTAGATATCTCTGTGCCTCCGGATGCTGACTTTGTCCGCCCAGAGTTGCGCCAGTCGAGTAACTAATATGTGGCTGTTCTAGCTATTGTCCATTAGTTGGAAATTGTCTTAAACTTGTATCGTTACTGTCGTTTTAGCAGAGTTGTGATGTCCTGTGGATTTGCCTGTCATCAGTCAGGAAGGACGTGTCTTAATTTGTACTGGTTTTGTTGGATAATGCTTGTTTACCAAAAATTTTGTTTTTACAATAAATGTTATCACCGTGTCTTTGTTATCTTGAATGATTTTCGCTCTGAGAGGTCTGTTATACTCGGTTTTGAGATTGTTTTTCGGAGCAATTCTGCTATATCCTTAGGTGTAATCATGGATGGGATGTGGGGAAGCAAATGCAGCTAAAAGAACAGAAACAGCCCTACTAGAGGTTTTTCCCTCAAGTAGTCAATTGAAGGTTCCACACATGCTTTCGTGAATGCAAATATAATTTTCGCATCAATTTGATACATAACTTTTACATACAGTTTGCAGAAACAATGAGCGGCCAACAACAAAGAGAACAAGCACTTCTTGCAAGCTTATACGCAATTTTTTTTTTTTTTGGGTTATCTGCAATTATTAGATCCGAGCTGTCTTGGTGGTGGTGAATTCATAACATATGTGTTTATCTGTTTTTGGCAACTACCATTTCACATATCCAAAGGTTTGGTACTGCCTAATCAATAGACCATACCTCACCCTATACTAATTTTAGAGTTGGGTGTATACTAATAATGGGGAAGGATCTTTGCCATTAAGATTTGTTTGGACTTTTGATGAGTATCCATCTATTTTCTTTCATTTTGGTCTACTTAGGTTGGTGTTGTTATTGCTAGTCTTGAATTTCTACCTATATCGGTTTTCATGCCATGAAAATTGACTAGATTTCGTATTTATGAATAGATATACAAGATTGTCCTTTTAATGCACATGCACTCCAAGGAAGCTCACAGATACTCTCTTCATTTCGTTAAACGAATTATTTACACTTGGACAAATAAAACCCTTAACTTTGCCTATAAGAAATTTTTACACAACCCGGATTGTTATTCTTGTTTGTGGGGAAAAAAATAATATTCCTATATTTCACAAAATGAAGGTTACAGACCCTTCTATATATATAGATCATAATGCTCATCTATTTTAGGGATATTTATAGATAATCTAGGAAGGAAATCATACATAAAATTGAAAGCTATAAATAGGAAACTTCTATCTACAAATTTGGTAACAGACTACTGAATCTCCTAAAATCATGAGATAAAAAAAAGAATTGATCTGTTAGCTGTAGATCTCCTCGATATTAGCCCCTAATATTTGTAACGGATCCTCAAACATAAATCTCTCTATAATTCTACAGTTATGATTATTTTCGATATGCTAACTTGTGAATATTTCTTTTGGCCTTGCATACTAATCGGTTAGGACAGTTTGAAAATGCTCGCCATCATCTTTGCTTTAACGGTCAACCAAATGATAAAACCGAGATGCAGAAGTTACTTTTAGCGGGGAAACATCTCAATCGATGCGCAGATGCTCGTAGATTCTTCTCCTTAGGTAAAAACTTGAGTTTTAAATGTGACTCCATTGAGAAGAATGAAATGTATGTAAGGCTGCCTCGTAATCTTTTACAATCTTACATATAATTGCTTGTAAAGGAGTGTAAAGGAGAAGCATTTGTGAAGCTCCATCAGCTTGAAAATGCAGACTCTAGCTTATCAAACATTGTAAATTCAGAATCATATCCTGCTTCGTATTTGCAAACTAAGTTCTTTGACATGTTTTCGGAAGCTTATTTGCACTATGTCCGGGTCCTGGTTGACATGCCATTGGGAAGGTGAGCTCCGAAATTGTCGTGAGGGTTACACTTTCTTTTGGGTTTCATTGGATATGTTCACAGAAGTTTCAGTTTTTCTCGTTTTCAGTGGTTTGAGACCGAAAACCGCGAACCCTCATGAACACCAATCATTTATGGGTTTTTTTCTGAGAGTTATTTAAGTACAATATAAAACTTGTTACTCTCTGTCGGTTTCAAAAATAAGTTGTTTCCCGAACAATACAAAACTTTTTCTTTTTTGGAAACAACCCACCAAACATGTTTCCTGCAGTTTCTCCTCCTTTTCACGAGAAAAAAGCATGAAATTTTTTTCTGAAACATAATCAGAGTCTAATGTTTTGAGTTCGGTCATGGTTTCATCTGGCTTCGAAACGTAAAAACTTTGGAGGTTTTTTGAACAGCATTGTTTCATCTCATTCCTAATCATTACACAAAATATCTATCGATCAACAAAAACAATTTGATGTTGGTTTCCATAACTTGGGTTCTAGAAGCAGAAAACTGTTTTTCAAATTGTTTTTTTTTGGCAAATTATCTTCAAATCTATCCAACCGCACAGATGATGTCTATCTTGCAGGTTTGAGAATGCAATTGCAGCAGCAGAGAGAGCTTCCAAGATTGATCACAATAACATTTGAAGTTGCTTTACTATTTAATGACTTAAAATTAGTAATCGTTCTCACGGTTAAAGATCTTTTGGACACTGGAAAATTTTCCAAAGCCAGCGCGGCTAATGGGGATGGCCTCAGGTATGACCTGTCCAATTACTTGCTCTATTGCAACAGAGCCATTTGTTGGCCTAAGCTTGCACTGTGGGAGCAATCTGTTGAGGATTGTAATCAAGCCCTTAATATCCAAAACCAAATTACACCTAGGCCCTCCTTAGGAGAGCTGTCACAAATGCAAAGGTGAGACGATGCTTATATACATGCGTGCGTGTGGGTGTCGCGAATTGTGCTTCTTTGCACCATGTATGTATGGTGGTTTGTGTATGTTTTCATATTTAATTGGTTTTGTTGCATTTGTAACTCGAAAGATGGGTAGAAGCTGTGAGTGAATACGAGGTCCTGAGAAAGGAACTTCCACGGGATGGTGAGATTGGTGAATCTCTATTCCGTGCACAAGGTGCTTTTAAGAATTTGCAGCTTGGGGAAGTAAATACACAAATTAGCAAGCTAAAAGCTAAGTCGAATCTCATAATTTCTTGAAAGGAAAATGAAAAAAAAGAAGTACATAGCATAGTTCCCATTTGTAGATGTATATTTCACTTTGACTTTTGAGTTCCCAACCATTCAATTCATTGGAAATAACAGTTCTAGTTCACATAAGTATTTGTAATTGTATCTCTTTGTGGAACTATAAGTGCTCAAAAGATTCAATTCTTTATTAAAAGTTTTTCGATTTATAATGTAAAAGAAACCTGATGTTACATGTATATGGTTGATTCATTTCCAGTGCTGATGATCTTCATGTTTCTGCTTGTTCAAGTTCTTTTCCTGTTGATTTGATGAACAAATAAGGGAATTCTAGTAGAGAGGGTGGTGTCTAACTTAAAAAAAAAAAAGTATTGATGCAGGAGACAAAATACAGATCGCAAAAATAGAATCTTGTACTAAAAAATTACAAAAATATTTTTGCAATTGTGAATAAAATATTATGTTTCTATGAACTGTATTTTACCTACCATCCCGATACCCTTTTTTTTTTAATCAGACACCACCCCTCCGTGGCTTCTATCACTGTTTCCTTCATATTTTGGGATATTGAGTTATCATTGTACTCAAATATGTGACCTAACACCATTTTTTTTCAAGTCAGACACTACCCCTCGTTGGTTTCTATCACTGTTTCCTTCATGCTTTGGGATATTGAGTTATTATTGTATTCAAATCTGTAACTTGTATGGGCTCAAAGAGGATTGGTACAACACCTTTGGAGCATTGCTAGAACTAACCTAGGTGGTTCTACACGTGACAAGTCAACATCGTTAAGTATTCTTGACCTGTCATGAGTCATTGGATGTCGGACCAGCATATCGGTTCTTAAATATTGTATCAATCGCTCGATCACCAGCCGCATTGAACTAGAACGTTAATCCTTGTCAATTCCTAGAGAGCTAAGCTAGGAAAACCCCCAGTTTTTAAATTCACATGAAAAATGGTTTTTGCTAGTTAAAAAGAGTTTGATAGGAAATTAAACTAAGTAAAATCAAAGGAGATTTCAAATGTTTCATTCTTTTCCATCAGGAAACCAGTGAGTTCACAAGAATCTAATCTGAAAGTTGAACAAAATCCACCATCCCTTCGATTTTGCATAAAATCTGAAATCACTGGACAAGGCACTAGGAGTGACAGAAACTGAAAACAGATGGAAATAAGCAATGACATGACCACACAAATAAAGCAACACAATGTATAATAACACAACAGTAAACTTCATCCGAGCTTTCGCAGTCAATCGGCTAAAAAGAGAGACTCGAAACAACCGAATTTGATATGCCAAAGAGGAAAAATCAGGGGACAAATCGGATCATGGCCATCAATCAAAAACATAATTAGACAGTCATAAGACACCCAAAGAGAAGAAAAAAAAACTAACGAAAACACAACACAAACGTCCCCAGGGTGCAAGACTTTATCCTCCCAAGCTCATCATGCATAAATTAAACTGGCCCATCTTCCTTATTGCTTCACTGTGAAAACATGATTTTGAACCAGAAATCAACCATAAGATTCAATGTCGAAATCGAAGAGCTTTGTCTTCAAGATGTAAACTCAATATGCAAAAATTAGAGTAATAAAGCTTAACCTACCTCTGCATCTTCACCAACCTTTCCGGCCTCAGTCCTCTGGGCAGCATCTGTTGCAAAGCAAGCAAACAAATTGTAAGATATCTTCATAAACATACATAAATATACATACATAAAAATATAAGATACTTGATTTCTGTATAGAAGATCATGTTTCAAACATAGTTACTGGAAATGCGGTTTAGGGGTGGGAATAGCGTTTCTGGTGCGAATGCGAAACGTTGGAAAATTTTAAGGGGAAATGCATAGGAAACGATACCGAAACGCTTGGGAAACTGTTATACGCCTACAAAACTTTAAGGAAAATGACTAGGAAACATTCAAAATACTATTAGGAAAATATTAACTTTTTGAAAACTTAATGGAAACTTATTTGATACAAATTCATAAAAAATAATAATAATATTAATAAAAATATTGTAAAAATGAGTTTTTTTAGCACTTCTAAGAATATATATATATTTTTAATTCTATTATTTGATTTATAATTAGCTTGTTTATACCAAATATTGAAAGTTTTATATACAAGTATATGCATCATAGTACTTACAATTTGAGTAAAATTTTATAATATTAGACTAAAGAATCACATACATTTTGCATGTATTTTCCACATGTTATATAATCGTATCTAAAAATATTCAAAATCGAACCGCATTTTTTGTTTTCCTTATATTTTTGGCATGCCTTTCCCGTTTCCATTTCCTTTACGAATCCCACTTTCGTTTCCAATTTTGATAACTTCGTACTGAACAAGGCACCAACGAATATTACTATAGTCAATTTTATTACTACTACTATTTAAACTAATGCAACATATGACTATATGAGTCTACTACTAATTGTTTGGTCTAGCATGTTAGGAGGTTGAATCAACAAGAAGTAACGGGAATGTTTTTGGGCAAAACAAAAATAAAATTAGAGCTTGGTATGTGAAAAAAATGTTTTGGATTAATCTCCTAGAGCTGTATGATCAATAAAAAATTTATATTTTTCATATGTTAGTATTATCGATTAGACGGGCTAGTCAAAAGCAGTTTATCATGTTTGACTTGAGATTTGATGGGAATTTATTTCCTATTCAAATTAAATGATCCTTGTCCCTATATAAACACAAATAGGGCTTATTTATATGCATGAGAAATAAGAGATAGTCATAAAGGGTTAATTTCGTTAGGGTTCTTCTCGTAAGGAGCTTTGTCCCACGATGGGGGGTTGGTATCTTCCTTTTCACCCATATTTTTTTTTTGCCGGGGGTGGTGGTGGTGGTGGTTATCCTATGATTGGGGATTGTGTTTTTTTAGGTTCTCATGGTGAGTGAAGTAAAAGGTTTCTCTCATATACTCGGTGTTATCCTATAATTGGGGATTGTGTTTTTTAAGGTTCTCATGGTGAGTAATGTGAGGGGTCTCTCTCACATACTCGGTCTCCTATTTCATGCAAGAGGTGTGTGCTAGAGCTATTGCAAGAAAAATTCATAATTTTCATGAACGATAAAAATTCTAGTGAGTTGGAGAGTCCTAGGTGTTTGTTTACATTTGGAGATTTAGGGGATTCTTAATAAAGCGTGGTGGAGATTCTTTCATTTTAATTATAATAATTTATTATAATTAAATTATTAGAGGACATAGACTTAGGGAGTGAGTAAACCTTGTTAGAAAAATATCGTGTTGTCCTTTATTTCTTCATTCATTTGTGATTGTGGATTTCTTGTTTTCTTTTCGGCTATGTACATCTATATATTTTAATTCTATATTATAGTCTTGGGAGGGATTGATTAGTTGTACTCTACATAGATAGGGACTAATTAATCTCCTAACAACACATAGTAAATCTTGAACATTAATATAGTACAGACAATTGTTCTAGAAATAGTTATTAAGAATATATTTTATTTTCTAACTTATAACAAGTTTTACGAACCGGCATTATATAATTTTGATCGGGATTGTTATTGTGAAAATAATAATTGAACAATTCAATTACAATTGATGTGATTTACACATGTATATACCCATAGGAATAATCTAAAATGTTGTAAAGTACATAGCTAGCCCTTATTCTTATTATTTCTATTACTAAAATCATTAACACGTCTTCTCAAGCAAACGGGTAGATTAAGTATACTAAGCTTTTCTTGAAGAAGAGTATAACAAGTAGATGATAAAGGCTTCGTAAAAGTATCAGCTAGCTCATCACAAGAAGTAATAAATAGAACCATCAGAGAATTACTAGCATCCTCTTCACGTACAAAGTGAAAATTAAGCTCAATATGTTTACTCCTTGTATGAAAAACAGGATCGGCTTATCACACCACACAATAGATATTGTAGAGAGCGAAATATCCATGAGAGTTCAATGGTGACAGCAACTATAGTTCGATACTTTGCCTCCGCACTAGATGGTGCAATAGTCAATTGCTTACAATAACACCAAGAAATAAGATTCGGTATCACATAAACGCAATAACCTGTAGCCAATCGTCTATTATTAGGATCACTAGTCCAGTCTGCATTATAAAAGGCATTCACTGCTCAAGAGGAAGAATGTTGTATGAATAAGCCACAGTGAATTGAGTCTTTGAGATACCGTAAGACTCCTTTGACCAAAGCCCAATGCGAGCAGAATGGTCTATGCATAAATAGATATAGACGATTGACTACGAAGGAAATATTAAGTATTATAAAAGTACGATAATTAAGCATTCCAACAATACTATGGTAACGAGTTGGATCCTCAAAAGGATCATCAGTACCTGACGGAGTAGAAGTGGAAGGCAAGAGTAGAGTAGTCAAAGGCTTGGTAAGGAGCCTTCCAGTCTAACAAAGAAATTAGTCTAAGACTCGACACCAAAAAAATAATGTAAATCACTAAGAATTTGACGGCAAAATTAGTCCCAAGTAAGGAAATCGCTGAATCAATCAAAGATTGAGATGAGCCTATAATAATGATGCCATTTACATAAACCAGACATAATTGCATGTACTTCGATATTGGCCAAAAAGGAGTGAAGGATCAGCATAATAATTACGGAAGCCATAAGATAAAATCTTGGAGTTGAGATGAGATAACTAGGCCCGTAGAGCCTGTTTGAGACCATATATTACCTTTCCTAACTTGCACACATAATTTGGAAAATGTGGATAAATATAACCTGGAAGTTGCTGCATATATACATCTTCATACGAATAACCATGAAGAAATGCTTTAAAAATATCAACCTACCATATAGATGGGAAGCCCACTAATAGTACTTGTCTGAGATGCATAAGCGCATCAAATTTGAGGCCTATAACCTTTCCCCACTTCGGTGATTTGGAGGTCTATGGATAGCAAGTAGGTTCCTCATCGATGGGAAGCCCACTAATAGCAAGTGCCCGAGGAACGAGATAACATATAGTATCGTCGGTAAATTGCTTGGGACAAATTATATTATCTTTCAATTGTGTGCATATAGAGTGACAAGACATAACAATGGATGGACTTTTAAGAATTACTGTGGTCAGCTAAATGAGTTGAGGATTGGGTAATGTTGGTGTTGGATGGGCTAGATTAGGCCTAAAATGATAGGCTAAGTGGTTGGACAGTGAGGGCAAGGGCATTGGAGGGTAAGAACATTAGAGGGCTTGGGTGGGGTCGGGTTAAGGGGTTGGTGGATCGATTATGAGGGCTGGTACTCTCGGGTATACTGGGGAGGGTATCGACTGAGGTCGAAATGAGCTGGGGTTGAAGCTATGTTGGTTGATATGGGGCAAGCCAAGATGGGAATGATGGGTCCAGGTAAGGCCACAAGGACGGTAGTAGGCTGGCATATTCCGAGAAAGAGTGGGTGGTGTATCTATCCCTCTACAAGTCTGTGTAATCGGAGCTCGACAATCACTTCTCATGTGTCCCATCTTCCCACAATACGATACTGAATTTGAGGAAAAAATCGTATTCTATGCCCCTCGTTGCCATACTGTCTACAACCCAATCCCCAATTTGGTCCTTCGTTTCCTACCAAAGCAGACAACCTTTGATAAGACTGTCCCTGTGAGTGTTGTTATCCGAAATCCCTACCCTTCTTTCGGTTACCATTTCCTCCACCCGGTGCATTCCAACTGGATTGACCTTGTCCGCCATTCTCTCCCTTCGTCTATTGTCCACATGATCTACTCTGTCCACTCTGACCCCCAGTCTCTCTCTTTTCATGTATCCTTTTTGTAGGGCGTCCAACTACTCTAATTGCTTTACCTTCTCGACTACCTCCATGAGCCTTGACCCCTTGCAAAAAATTCATTAGCTTGGATTTCGTTGCGTAATCCATTCTGAAATCTCCATATTTTCTTTTCTGCAGTCGACACATATTTTGTCACATATCGGGCGTGCACGGTAATCTTATGTGCATATTTAGCAATACTATCGATTTCCTGTTTCAGCTTTAATAACTCCTCCTGCATTTCCTACCGCTTCGTAACTGAGAAATACTGGTTTAGGAAAATGGTCTTAAAATCTTCCCAAATCTTCTCTCTCGTCTCATGTAGAGCACGATATCCCTTCCACCATTCAACTGCTTCTCCCACAAATAAACTCGGAGTCATCCTAGCCATAATCAGTGAATTAGTAACTCCCAAGGTGGAAAAGTGGTATTCCATCCCCGTTAACTATCTATCCACTTTCATAGAGTCAGCTCAACCCTCAATGTCATATTTGCGAACCTTCTCAGCTCTCTTTGTATTTTTAATGAACGCGTCTCTACCGTCTCCACTTTATTACCCCGCCCTGCTGTCCCTGTAAGCATTGTCCTAACCAACTCTTGATTCTGTTCACTTATCAGTATAATAGATTGTGCTAGATCCACATTAGCGGCCCCAGGCACAACCCCAACCGTTTCCCAAACGGGTGCGACGGGTGGAACTACTCCTCAGTCACCCACCGATGCAACTCTTTCTCTTGTTTCTTCCTCCCCTGGTTCACTCTTGGTGACAAAACTACTGTTGATCTCCTCACTCGGTATATAGTTAATAATAAGCTCGTAGGTGCTATCTTCTGATGATGCCTCAGCTTCTATTGGGGGCGGGTAAGATATAGTCGTCGCTTCTTTAATGGCATTCATTTGAGCCCTAGTGCCGTGAACCCTCCTCTTAACTGGTGGTATGGGGTTAGTACCCCTACGCCCACCTCTGCCACTGCGATTGCCGCTAGTACTACAGTTTCCGCTTCCTCTACTTCCTACATATCTATAACAATTTAAGTCAATCACATATTCGCATTAAGTTACATAGGAATACAGGATTAGCAAAAACACATGACAACTAGTTGGGTAACTTAGTCCATAGGCAAAACTCCATGGAGGGCGGACAAGGCGTCCCCTGCCTAGCCACCATGGACCTAATACGTCGACTGTCGCCTCCAACCTATCGCCGGGTTTTTACATGGAAAATATATCTTCTGAAAGAAAATGCGAATCATGGATTGAAACACACAAAGTAAATAAGTACACATAAGACATCCAAGTCCCTAGACGCCTACCCAACATCAAGACATAACTCACTCAATAACTCCTAATCCGACAGACCCACCACCTACAACTCTCTAGGTTATTGTATACTTAGGGCTCTGATACCAAACTGTCACACCCTGGGAATTTTACACTACATCCCAAACACGTGACTTGCATAAAACACATATAATGAAGGATATAAACATCTCTAATAAATATAAATACATTTCTTTGCAA
>MKEJ01078218.1:0-10842 GCA_001753735.1 Embelia ribes
ATATCCGAACCTTGTTCAGGTATACACTCTTTATATATATATATATATATATATATATATATAGACAACATTGTTTTTGCCTCAATATTTTCATTAGTCGCCCCAATATATACACTTAAATGTCTTTATATCGGTTTCAAATTATAAACAATAATTAGAATTCAAAATAGTATTTTTTATTGTAATTTTAAAATCAAATTTAAAATGCATTGTAGGCCTTATTTTACAAATATTTGTCATGTTAGTTAAAAGAATTTATCTAATCCCAATCGTTAATTTTAAAATAAACGATTCAAATGCGATGAACAGAGTAAACCCCCTTGATCCAAAACTGAACAAGAGCGTCTGCCCAATAGGAGTTCTGGGTAGACTCCGCTCATTGCATCTGGACCGTTTATTTTAAAATTAATGACTGAAATTAAATGTATGGGTCCCGTACAAAATTTAAATTTAAAAAAAAAATCTAATTTCTACCATTATTTCTAAAATAAACGGCTCAGATGCAATGGACAGAGTTTGTCTAACACCCTTGCTGGGTAGACTCTCCTTGATCCAAAAAGGAATAAGGGGGTCTGCCCAGCAGGGGTGCTAGATGACTCTGCCTATCGCATTTAGGCCGTTTATTTTAAAATCAGCGACTGAAATTAAGTTTACGAGTTCCGCATAAAATTTAAATTTGAAAAAAATTATCTAATCTCAATAGCTAAATTTGAAATAAATGGCACAAATGTGATGGACGGAGTCTACCCAACTGGCCTGTTGGACAGACCCACTTAATACGCCTTGTCCTTTTCATATCATCCTTCACTCTCTGTTTTACATAATTACTAGAAAAATGCAATTACCATTAACAGTATCACAGTTACTGCTATCTCCTCATAATTGTATCCACCACCACAGGCACAGTTGTGACATATGGATGCGAAGCTGGCGCTCATCTCCAAGTATGAGGACTTGTATATCCAAATTTTGGTATTGGTATCCTTATTTGAAAGTAAAAGAAACTTTCTTGGATAAGCTTTGAATTTGAATCCTTATTTGATGGCTAAGGAAAACGGTAAGGACCATAAGCATAATTTTTGCTAAAAGGGTTTGTTTTAACCTTTTTCTATTTCCTGCTTTTGTGACATGCCGCGTTAGAAATAATCAATTATGCTAGATGGAAGACAATATTTTGGGATATTTTAGAGTACCAACTTGAGATGATAAAGTGGTATTTTCGAAAATTGATTGTATAGAGATTATTGATTATTGGGAGATTAATCATTATTTTGGGGTACTCCGTTCAGATCAAGATTTTTATTTGAGTATTATTACTATCGTTATATTTTTGTGATTTAACTCTTGCATTTATTTGATATTAATATCCCTTACATATATACGAGTTGATTTTGTCTGTATTCTCTATTATTTAGTGGTGGATTGATTTTGTGAGTGTATAGCCCCACTGGTTTTTAGCTCTCGGAATGGAAATACTTTTTCCACGTTAAATTTCGGTATTTTTTACATATCGTTATATTCATGCATGTGGTTGAATGTTGTATTTTTGCATTTGATCATATTTATTGTTTGCTTTTGTTGTAATTTAGGAACGGACATGAGTGCTTATCACTATTCCCAACATGCCCTACTTGCAGTTCTGGGAAAGATTTTCTTTCTTTATCTAGGATTTTTCCATTTGCTTCGTCCTCCTCGTCTCCTTACTCAGTGCCTCTAGTCGGCTGCAAGTTATGTCACACTCATATATTGAAATTTGAAAGTTTATCAATTCGTATACGATAATATCTCATACGTTAAATCCTATTTTTAAGGGGAAAAAAAAAACCCTCTAAGATGTCGCCTTATAAAATTTCACACCATTTTCTGTAAAAGATTTACGGTATATATTCCTTATGGGAAGTAGATTTATGCAACACGCTTTGTCTAAAACTCCAATTTTTTCTTTCTGTAAGAGCACCATTTATCCTATTTATAAATAAGTGATTGTCTCTTGATTTCAGATTCCATTGTCCATCTCTCTGTATTTTATTTATCTGATAGAAACAGGTAGTCGATAGTTATACCATTATTAATAATTCTTTTTTCATTCACACTCATACAATACAAATTTGTAAATAAAATAATGTAATTTTTAGTTTTAAAAAATTCAAGAAAAAAATTTACAGAAAAAAATTGTATGAATGTATTTAAAAAAATATTTATATGTCTTACCTTAGACCATACGTCTGTATTTAAAAAAAAAAATAGACTTCAAAATAAAATTGTAATTTTAATTTATGATTTTTTAGAGTGGAGTAAGGTAATTAATTCATTAATAATCTTCAATTTAACAAATTACTTAGTTATTTTTTCTTATCTTTAAGTGGATGAGCCGTTAATATAATTTTATGGCTCATGCAAACATAGGTTTTGAGCAAACAAACAGAAAATCTTCCATTAGTAGCTCATATTTGAAAAGATAGGTTTTGAACAAACAAAAACAGAAAATCTTCTATTACTAGCTCATATATATATATATATATAGATAGATATAGATATAAAAAATTTCTCTTCTATTACTTTTGGTCTAATCTATACTATTATAATATGTAAATACCTTGCTCGAAACCTAAATTTTAATATGTCTAAATTATCCTCACTATATTCAAATAATTACAATTATGTACGGTATAACCAAGAAAATTCTAGAGTCAGAATAAACAATTAGCCAACCCCAATTTCTAATTTAACCCCTCGTTTGTTTGTTTATCTGTTTATTTGTTTTTCTGAAAGTTACCAATCATGTTTGTTGCACATACGTATATCACTCCTTTCTTCTCCTATCTCTACATGTTTCTTCCTCCTCACAACCATTACGAACTTCTGGACGTGAGAGTGAGTGACAGCAGGGGCAGCGGAAGCAGATGAAGAACACAAACACCAAGTGAGGTGACAACAAAGTAGACAATGACCCCGACGTTGCCGACGAATCGTGGATGCAACGCGTGTGGCTACGTTGCTGGTCGTGATATATGTTTGCATAGTTTTTTGATATATATCCCATAAATTTAGTATCATAAATTTAGTGTTTCTAAATACAAATTTATCATAGTATAATTTAATCAAAAGTAAAAATCTTTTCAAAATAAATCTAAAATAAATTACTTTATTTGTAAATATTACCATAATAAAATTTATGTAAATTTAGTTTTATTGGAAACATAAAAAATATATACCGAAACCAAATCTAGGCATGAGAACAAAAGGATGAATATTATAATTAAAAATATAAAAATTCGTTTATATTGGAGAATTATATATAATTTAATCCTTCAATTATTTTTGCTATATTGTTGCTATGTGTAAGCAAAATTAATTGATATGTATCCTATGAATTGAAGATTTTGAAATAATAAACTTATCATAGAATTACATCAACCTAAACTTATTGAAAAAATTAAATTTATTAAAAATTTATTATTTTAGTTAAAATATTACAATAATTGAATTGCTCTAAATATAATTAAATATAAAACGATTAAGAATAAATTAAATGACAAATAATTAAAAATTTTAATCTCGTATTCTTAAAACTAAATAAACTTATTTATCTCATACATTAAAAATATTTTATTAAGCTTATTCGTCATATACTCATAACTTTTCCACTATACCACAAACTAAACAAGACAAATATAAAACTAACAATTTAAAAATGAAACATTCTTTATAAAATTGTGCAATACACAAGCTACATGCTAGTAATATCTATAGACACACAATTTTTTTGGTCCATAAAAATGTGTCACATATCTTAAAACCCAATTAAATTGAAAAATAGGCCCACTGAAATGGGCAACATATCTTGAAGCTAAATTAAAAAAAAAAATGTGTCAATTAAAATGGGTCACGTATCTTTAAGTCCAATAAAAAAAATCAATAAATTAACTATTCTCAAAATCAAAATTAATATGAGATAATTAATAAAGTCATTATTATCATTTAAAATTAAATAAATAAAGGATAATACTTTGCCATTAATTTATCTCATAGAATAAAGAAATAATTATTTATAAATAATTAAATAGAATAGTTAATTAAATGATTATTCTCTTAATGTGGTAAATCAAAGAAAAGATTCCAAAAGTATATTCCTTTTCCTTATTTACTCATTCCCACCACTATAAAAAGAGGATTAATACCTCATTTCAAGGAGAGGAAGTATTAAGCAAAGAGCAAGTTATTCTTCAAGACTTGATAGAGAAACTATGAAGCATTGAAGATCAAAGGTGAATGATTTGAAGATTGGAGGAACACAAAGAACAACAACAAAATTTAAGATCAAGCTCGAAGCACTTGAATCAGGTGTTCATCAACAAAATCCAGTTTGTTCCGCAATAAACTAACAAAGCCTC
Organism: Embelia ribes; assembly: GCA_001753735.1. Lineage (NCBI taxonomy): Eukaryota > Viridiplantae > Streptophyta > Magnoliopsida > Ericales > Primulaceae > Embelia > Embelia ribes. The sequence continues at coordinate 4,395 of MKEJ01078218.1, forward strand.
TGATCAAGCGTTTAATGATAAATCAAGATAGAAGGAAGCCGAAGGAATAAACTATTCTTTAAATTTAGAAAGAGGAGGTCTAAAGCATTAGAGATCAAAGCTCAAATACTCGAAGGAATCAAAGAACACCAAGATTAAGCTCATCATTTCTTCAACAGGATAAAGAACAATCTCCTATTCACTACAAGTTGTTCAAGCTGTGCATAAGGTGTTCTTCATTAAATCCAACTGTGACGTCCCAGAAGTTTAGAGTAAATTTTTTGTAAAAAATGGATAATATTATTAGATTTACTTTACTGATATTATCTATTTAATTCTGTTACTTATTAAGGCTCGTACAATTATTACGTAGCATAACATTATATTGAATTGTGTCTACAGTGTGTTGATTGATTGGTAACTTTCCTAAGCCACTTTTCATTTTTCCCATTCGTGAATTACAGAAGAGGGAAAGAGAGTTGTAGAAGAGAGAAAACATTTTTTTTCAATCTTTCCATCCCTGTATAATCAATCTTGAAAGGTCCAACACGAAATCTAAATTGATATTATTGCTTCTTGAAGTAAGGCCTTCGATTCTAGATAAGTCTCGACATCTCTATCGTTCATTTCTATTGTTACTATTTATGTGTCATTACCGTACGTTGAAATAAATTTGTTGAAATCATTCTTGATATTGTAAAGATTATTTTTGTCTTAGGACTAGTCTCGATTCGAATACCATAGCTAGATCAAATCAAATGTTCAAGCGGAGAGTTTTCGGGATCGTTCTTGAGAATTTGATTCGTGTTTCGAGGTACGAATTTTTGTGTATAAATTTTCTTATTTAAAATTTATCATTTCATTGGGAAGGTTTTGGATTTTTCAAGCCAAAAACGTTTGATCCCTAGGTTAAAAAATTGAATTTTGGAAGCATTTGGAGCTCCAATCCATTTCCAACCGATCTGAGATTGCACTAGAAGTTTAGGGAAAAGTTTTGGCTGGTCCAAGTGGGGTTGGGACCGGTCCAAGAAGGACTGAATTTTTTGTTGCAGTTTGTGAACCGATCTACATAACATGCTCTTGTATATAACATGAATCTACATAATCACAAATAAAATATGTAATCAACATGAATGAATAAGGTAATCCACTCGTGAATGTAGAATGGGTAATGATATACCAACTCGGAAATACAAAACCCTTATGCACAAAACCCCTACACAAAATATAAAATCCCAATACAAATCACAAAGCCTAAAAGTTGAGATACTATCTCACAAAGGTAGTAAAATGGGCATTGCCCAATACTACAACTCGACGCACTCTCCGTACGACGTGAAATTATAGGCTCGACTCTGATGTGTTTTTAACACACTGAGCTGTCAAGTCGCTCCCTGCCCAAGTTTTCTGGTTCACACGGTAAGGAGCCAGATCTTCTCCTTAACACAATCACAAAGATTTTTATAAATGGCGATACTTAATCCCAAAAAGAAATCAAAAGATACAAAGTCTAACTTGAATGAAATTGATATTCCAATGTTACAATGTTTTAGCATCTTGATTCACAAATGAGTCATGATCAATGTATGTTATGATTAATGCTATAAGATATACCATAAAGAGTTATACATTTTATAATATATCTTACGAATTTATGTCATTGGCAAGGCACAATAAAGTATATGCATGATTTGATAAATGCCACAAATGGTATGTATATCAAAACATATTTCACAATGTCAAAGCCACATTTTCAAATCGTTTTCATAGGCTTTGCATTCACAAAATCGATATACATTTCACATATCAATCAGTAAGCCAAACACACATTCAAGACATGTTATATATATCGATTACATGCATGGATTCAAATTTATATTGTTATTTGTAATCTACTCGTACCTTAGAAAGCAATGAAACTCCCAAATGATCTTTCAATTTCGAACCCGAAATGTCTACTTTTCATCCCAAAAAAAATATCGACCAATTGAGCTTGGAATCAATTCAAACCTAAGTTACAAAAATAAGGTTTGATAGCTCAATATATTTAGGATTGGTTTCCGGAAGAATATTGAACAACGAATAAATATGAACAAAAACTATTTAAGCTACTAGAGTATGAACAAAATGCAACCAAAAACTAAAATATGAACAAAAACTATTTAATATTCTAAAATATCGCTTTCCTTAATATTTGGGGGTCAAGTTTGTCAATTTTTCAAATTGTGAGACTATATAGTTTGTAAGTGAAACTACGAGGACAAAAAAAAATTACTGTTGAAACTATAAGAATCATTGGTGTAATTATACAAAGCAATTGTTTAACTTTTAAAATAGGATATTAGATAAGTGTTGATATATATATTTTGTTAAATATATTATTAACCTTCTTTGTTCTAAATCATAGCTAAAATAGTTTCAATTTTGCTACAGTTAAAAGGGTATTTTTCAATTATAAAATAGAAAAATTTTTAGAGGACCTTCGCAATGATATAGTTGGATAATGGTGAGTCACAATTATATACTACAAAAATATAATATAATATAAAAAATAACTAAATTGTTCCTAAAATTTTTTATTTGTCTCTCTCTTCTTGAAAACAACATTCTATTTAAAAAGCTCATGACACAGATGACATCTATCTTTATGCATAAAGGCAGTATGGGTGAAACTGCATTAAATTTTAATATACTCAAAATATCCTTTTTAATCTAAATAATTGCGATTAAATTTAACAAATTTTACAAACCTACAGAATACAGAATTAAAAATTTAAACAATCTCATGTCCTACATTAATGTCTTATTCTTTTACCCTCTCTCTACGTGGAGAATAAACAGGGACAATTACGATTAAATTTAACATATTTGTATATCATATTTTCATAATTTTGTATTATACATGTATTAGTGATTTTTAATACTCTTGCATATGCAGCTCTCGCCCATTTGCATGTAAATTCGTGTTTTATAATAGCTTTAGTATAAATAAACTCACATTGAAAGGCTTGAAGGGGTAAACCTTGCGCTAGCCCCAATGGCCACCGCTCCCGAAGAAGACAGCAATACCCTCCTCCCTCTAATCCTAATCCACCGCCTCCCACTATTCAACATCCCCTACAAACCCTGGCTCCAAACCCGCTTCCGCCTCTTCGACCTGCTCGACCCGGCCCAACCCCCCTCCCTGGCCCAATCCGCCCGGGCCCTGGTCGCTCTCGGCCCGTCCCCTGTTCTAGAACGTTACCCCTCGGTTGAGCTCGTGGTGGGGTCCAGCACCGGAACTAACCACATTGACCTCGCTGAGTGCCGCCGCCGTGGGGTTAGGGTTTGCAATGCCGGGGATGCATTCTCCGAGGACGTTGCTGATTTGGCAGTAGGCTTGTTGATTGATGTTCTCCGCCGGGTCTCTGCCGGGGACCGCTTTGTTCAGGCCGGTTTGTGGCCGATTCAGGGGGACTACCGGCTCGGTTCCAAGGTCAACTAACTCCTTTTAAGTGTTTACATATATATATCTTTTTGTTATTCCCTTATATTTTTTTTAGCAAATTAAATAAGTTGTCTAAATTTAAATAAGTTGTTTGAATAAGTTAAACTATCTAAGTTCTCTCTCACTAAATTAATTTTATTTTCCAAAAAAATTACATGTTTTGACTAATAATATTTTTTTAAAAATATTTCCAATAAATTAATTAGAAGCAAAGTAATCTATTTAGAATTGGATTATAAATAATTGGTGGGGGTCTAGTCAAGTTTTCTAATGGTGGTAGATTTTACAGTATTATATTTGGAGAAATGTTGACTAATAAGGTTTGCAAAACTTAAGGGGTCGACATATGACCTGGGTCTGGCTGGGCCCGGCCAACTTGAACTAGACCTTGTGAACCTGGCCCAGACTAGAAAAATAGGGGACTCGAACCCGATGCTGATCCATAGGTACTGGGTATGGTCTGAGTCTCTAAGTCATGCCCAAGAGAGTAACTGAGTACCTAAATCACAATCACTGTATGTAAAGTGGTTTGCTGCCTCCATTATTAACACTATCAAGTGAGTGTCTAAAGAGGGTAATTGATTGACACACAGGCAGATAGGACCTGCCTGGACCCCATATACACAAAGTGTAGGGTTCAGGTAATGGGTCCTACCTATAGCCCTTGTACTCGACCCGTCCCTACCACGAACCCCAAAGACATGGACCTAGGACTCACCGGGTCTGGCCAGGTCGGGTCTTTGCCTCACGCTATGCTATTATAAGAGTTTCAAAAATATTGGTGGGGAACCATTTCACTAATCTAAAATCAAAGGAAAAAGAAATGAAAAGGAAGGAGCTTTGTTGTTTCAGATTCATGAGCTAAAATAAAATTTCATGGTGTATGCGAGACGGCTAGTAATTATTCTGTTCACGTCTTGGCTCCAAAATATTCACTTGAAATTAAGAACCATTTTGTACTTGAGAATAATCACGAATAAAGTTTTGAGAAGTTTCTGTAAGCGATATTTGGAAAGGTTATGAAGTATAAGAAACTACATATATCTACAGGACATAATAATGACAATGTAAAAAGTTACAATGATTTGCATAGAACTACCACACAGGTTACACGTAGAATTTAGTATTCCGTATTAATAGATACTTTGAACTTTAGGGAGGTCACTGAAGTTATTACACTACACAAGCATGGCGTACTGTGCCACGGTGTAACTATCCAAGGGGGAAAGTAGGACTAATTAGTACAGAGTACAGTCTCCACAGCACAATTATTTTCTTTAATCCTTTTATAATTAAATTTTAGTACAGGGGCATATTCTCTATTCCTTAACAATATAGCATGGCGAAACGACGCCTCTAACAGATGAAAGGGAGACTGGCAGTGAAGTCCGGGTTAGATTTATAATCTTACTCATGATACCAGACTTGTGCAATTACCTTGTTTCTTTATCTTCATCATCATTGTTGCACAATTTAAGTTACATCATTGTGTATATTCGCCAAGTGATCACAAATTTGTCATGATTTCAGTTAGGTGGGAAGCAAGTTGGGATTGTGGGGCTGGGAAGGATCGGCTATTTGGTTGCTAAAAGGCTCGAAGCCTTTGGTTGCCACATCAGTTACAACTCAAGGAAGAAGAAACCAAACACCCCATACCCTTTTTACGAAAATGTCAAGGACCTCGCGAAAGACAATGATGTTTTAATCATTTGTTGTGGATTAACAGATGAAACACATCACTTGGTTAACAAGGATGTGATGACAGCGCTGGGGAAAGAAGGGGTAATTGTTAACATTGGGCGTGGGGCCCTCATCAATGAGAAGGAATTGGTTTCGAGTTTGGTTCGAGGTGAGATTGGAGGTGCTGGTCTTGATGTTTTTGAGAATGAACCTTATGTTCCGAAAGAGCTGTTCGATTTGGATAACGTTGTTTTGTCTCCGCATAAAGCTGCTGCCACCCCAGAATCTATTGTAGCTGTGCAACAGGTAGTTATTGCCAATTTGGAGGCTTTTTTCGCTAATAAGCCTTTGCTATCGGAGGTGAAACTTGATTGAAGATTCTTTTTCCACGTTTCTTATCATGATGATGATGATACCACTTCTATCGGTAAAAGGTAAATGGTGATAATACAACTAAATAAGAGCTTTGGATATTAATTTTCCAAAATGCTCGGGTTGTCTCTTTATGTTGCAAAATGTTTGAAGAGTTGAATGAATTATTTTGTAAAATTTGAAAGCTGTCGAAATATTCAGAAAAGGGTGGTTTGTCCATTCATTGTATGGCCTTGAGTTATATAAGAGAACATGTAAACACAACCATGAAATTCAGCGGGAGGTCTCTGAATCATTTTCTGAGTCTTTTAAGAATGATCTGGATCTGTTTATGCAAGTTCATTTTGATTTAGAGACCAACATCTTGATGTGCTTCTATAAATTGTTTTACAAGCAATACTGGGAGCTGGAAACTTATATTTTATCAGTGGAGTTTCTAGCCACTACAGGTAAATGAATTTATACAGATGTTGTATTTAGATGTACGATGCATTAGATATGCAACATATAAGTGCACACTATGAGAAAAATAAGGTTTAATGACGGACCACAAGGACAGAGAAATAAAATTATTGTTAAATAACGACGGACTTAATGACGGACATGAATAATACATAAATACTGACGACCTAACGACGGACTAGCGACAGATATTTTAACGATGGATAAATTCGTTGTACACTAAATGGTGGGGAAAAACCTACCATATTAACAACGGAACAATGACGGGATAATTACGAAATATAGTGACGAAAATTTTTTCATAGGTAAAATAATTATTTTTTATTTACCGACAGATTTAACGACAGAATATTTCCGTCGTTATTCCGTCGGTAAAAAGAACGACTAAAATTTAGTGGTCGTAAACTTGATGATGCATTTTAAATGAATGGTAAATTTTAATATGTCATTTTATTATTTTATGAATTT
>MKEJ01078222.1:0-15402 GCA_001753735.1 Embelia ribes
TAATTGTTCAAAATTTTTATCAAAATATTAAAAAAAATTTATAAGCTTCCAAATAATTATAATTTTTCTTTTTATTGAATTATATATAGATATTTTAAAAAATTTAACATACAAACTACACTTTTGTTGGATTAGCCTTAAAATAAAATTTTAATATTCAAAGACTAAATTTATTTTTTAATCTCTAAAAATAAATATAAAAGAATCATTATCTCTATAAAAAAATTAGAGGAAAAAAATATTCAAAGAGCTAATTTAAAAAAGAATAAATAAACATGTGAGAGATGAGAGAGAGATAGCAAACATGGAGGGGAGATTATGGGCACCCATACGGCAGATGAATTGAAGAGACAATGATTTTTAGTGTCTTTTGTTTGGTGTTTTTGTTGCGTTAGGGTGAATGGGTATTTTGGCCACCAATGAAAAATTTATGGTGATACATCATTTTTCATCAAATTGGGATTAAAAGTGAACTATTTTGGGAAATATTTTAAAATTGACCCATTTTGGGAAATGGTTTCTAAAATTTTGATTAAAAAAACTCCAGAATAAAGTATTCAAGTTTGAATATACCTAGGTGATCAGTCCTTGCAGCTAATCTTACACCAAACAAAGTTAGATAAACTCTGAAGGATCTTGATGAGTTCATTTTACCGTATAGAGAGAGAGTAGAAATCCTATTGATGAAAGTAATTCACATAAATAGATTACTCAATAGCAATTTGCTTCTGTAATTGATGAATAGAAGTTTATTGCTTTTTAGATCCTGTTTCTACCACAACTAAGTCTTTCGACCGCTTTTGTTCTTTCCCTTCTTCATCTTCTAGCACTGCTGTTTGTGAGTGTGTCTGTTCTTCTTCTCCTGCTTTCTCTTCTTGTACTGCTATTTGTAAGTGTTGCCTATAACAAGGAAAAAATGCCAAATCAACCTTGAGAATTAGCTTAATATGATTGGACTATGGGTAAAATAAAGGGGTTACCCGTTACCAGATTAGTTATGATGTTATATTATTGGGGCAATAAGTACAAATAATAAGGTTTTGAACTTAAATTAGTGCTATAGACCTTCAAGAACTCATCCTAAGACCTTCTAAGTAATGACTCGTAACTACCAAAATTTTACTTGAAAATACGCGTATTTACACCTAATAATTTCGCATACTGATTTTATTATGATAAAATTGATGAAAGTGAGTTCACTACTAGAAACTGCTGATTTAGCAACCACAAGCAGTGGTTTCTATTTAGCGTCCATTTGCGTTCTACATTGCGATAAATAAAACAAAATAAAATTTACGACCAACTTAGCATCACCTTCACGTTCACATATTTGCCAACCACATTAGTGGTTACCAAATTGAGACAGAAAATTACGTGCCATAACTACCGACCACTATTGCATCCAAATTGCATCCATTACGCTTACGACCTCAATAGTGGTCGCCAAAAAGAAGCTAAAAATACGTGCGCCATAATTTACGACCTTATTTTTGGACGCCATATTTAGCGACCACACAGCTACCACAAGTATGGTAAGTAAAGTAACGAGGGAAATCTCTCCTGAGGCGGGAAAACTCGTGCCATAAATAGTGACCACATATGTGACAGCTAAAATTTTGTGATCACTTTGCGACCAAATTGGTAGTAGCTACAACTATTTTTATACTTTTTAACTCATCATTTTGTTTAGGGTTTTATGTGGCAGCGTGATACATCGTGGTCGTCGCTAAGTTTTCGCAAAGTGGATGGAAAATTCTCTTTATATAGTGCCCTCAAATTATAGAACACATCGGTTTTATCTACACTTATTTTTACAATCTTCTATTTTTAATGTTTAATTTTGGCTAGAATAATTTTATTTAGTAATTGCGAAGAATCTTCTTCAGTGTTTGTTTGAATCGTTCGTCTCATGTTTATTATTTACCTTATTAGAATATATATCATGTTAATAGTTAATACAAATCTTAGGTAAAAAGAATACCCATAAATGATGCACCCTTGAAATTTTGATAAAAATTAACTATATATTACCATATATCATGCAATTCCTAATTTTTCTCAACTTTATGCTTATAAATGAGAGAAATATTATTGATTGACATGTCAAATACTTTAGTCTTAAACCTTTTTCTTGCTTTGAAAATAAATTCGTAAATAAAATATTTATTTTAATTAGGAAAAAATTAACACAATTGTTAGATCTTGTAGACTAGTTAAATAATTTCTTCTAATATACTGATAATATGCATACAAAATGAATATGTTAGTTGTTATTATTCAATTTTATAAAAAATAAATCTTGTTGTTAAGGTTATTCATTGTAAGTATTAATCACAAGAAATTTTGTTATATATGGTAAAAAGCTATCATTAAGTTGTGAAGAAATTTTGTTATATATGGTAAAAAGCTATCATTAAGTTGTGATTGTTGACATTCATGTTGAATAGGTGCAATAACATAATGAGTACAGACAGAAAATGGATGTACCTAAAGAGGGTTGTCAATGGCCAAATTACGCCGAATTTTACAATGGGGTACATGAATTCCTTCATTTTGCTACCAATAAAACTATGCTTATGGATGAAAATTTAATTAGGTATCCATGTAAGAGTAAAAAATGTTAGAACCATAGTTTTTTAAGTGAAGAAGATGTCGAGTGCCGTATACTTAGATACGGGTTTGTGAAAGATTATTTCCGTTGGACAAGCCATGGGAAAATATTTTTAGGGCCAACATATTACCAACAAGAAGAAAATGGTGAAATATCGACGTATATGCCACAAATATTAGATGCAATTGCAGGTCCGAGTACACCCAGGCCTACCATTGAATACCCAGGGACATTTGACCAACAACAAGAGTGTGGCCAATTTTTTTAAGAATATAACCCCTTTGGCACTATGGTTGTAAATGCAGTTGGTCATAGCCTTAAGTTCCTACAATATGAGGCACAACCCCCAAATTCGGAGGCTTTTGGCCTTAGCTTTTAGTACCCTACCAATGATTCGGAACCCCCTAATTCGGATGCACATAAATTTTATAAGATGATGGATGCTTTAGAGGCCCCATTGTATGACGGTTCCGACCACTCATTATTTGTTGTGTCCCGAATGTTGAACATAAAGTCTGACCACAATTTATCCGAGTTATATTTTGATAAGATTACGGGATTCATGCATAAGATATTACTGGAAAGAAATTGGATGCCTTGTAGTTTTTACGAGGCAAAAAAGATAGTACAGGGTTTAGGACACCTAGTTGAGAAGATTGATGCTTGTAAGAATAGTTGTATGATATATTAGGGCGATAATAGCGGGTTATTAAATTGCAAAATATGTCAGCTTTCCAGATATAAGAAGAGAGGCATTCCAAATTCCGTAATGTGGTACTTTCCTATCACACCCCGGTTGCAGAGATTATATGCCTCAGAAGCTATTGCAAGTCATATGAGATGTCATGTCGTATGTTACAGTCGCTAAATGAAATGATTCCCCCTTCCAATTCTAAGGCGTGGATGCATTTTGATAGGATGCATCCATGGTTTACTGTTAAGACTCGGAATGTAAGATTCGGTTTGTGCACGGATGGGTTTATGCCATTTGGTCAGAGTGGCCAACAATACTCGCCTTGGCTTGTAATAGTCACATCCTATAACTTGTCCCCAGGGTTATGCATGAAGGAACAATGCATGTTCTTAACTGTCCTTGTCCTAGGGCCAAGAAATCCGAAACAACGAATAGATGTCTACTTGTAGCCACTAATTGCCGAATTACAACAATTGTAGGAGCACGGTGTTCAATCCTTTGATTGTTCACGAAAACAAAATTTCATGTTGTAAGCGGCTCTAATGTAGACCATTAGTGACTTTTCAGCATAGGCCATGCTATCGGGATGGGCAACAACTGTGAGGTTAGTTTGCCCTTATTGCATGGAAGAGACAGATACTTTCACTCTCTCAAAAAGGTTGTAATCAATCATGATTTGATAACCACTGTAAGTTCCTACCCAGTGATCATCCATTCAGAAATAATAAGAACTCCTTCTATAAAGGAAAAATTGTAAAGAAAAAGGCTCCACGAATTCTAACTGGAGTACAGATTATCAGGTGGATAGATGCAATGGGATTTAGGAAAGTCACTGAGCCTGAAGGTGATGAGTGGAATAATTGGATATTCAACCACGATAACAATTGTGGATGGAAGAAACACAGTATATTTGGGACTTGCCTTACTGGAAAACAAATCTCATTCATCACAATCTCGAGGTTATGCATATTGAAAAGAATATTTTTGAGAATATCTTTTACACCATAATGAATGTTGAAGGGAGTTTGAAGGATAATGCAAAGTCCAGATAGAATTTGAAAAATATTTGTCGTCGTCCTGAGTTAGCAGAGATAGATGGTAAATATCTAAAGGCTAGTTATGCTCCATGCAAGAAACAGGTAAAATAACTCTGTGATTGGTTGAAAGAACTCAAATTTCTAGATGGATATGCCTCCAATATTGGTTGTTGTGTGAATGTGACTACTTGCACGTTGTTAGCAATGAAAAGTCATGACTACCATGTCTTCATGCAAAAGTTAATTCCAATCACATTTTGTGAATTTTTGCCAAATAAATGTGTAGGAGGCACTTACAGAGTTGAGTGTATTCTTCAAAGATCTCATATGTACTAACCTAAGGGTTAGTAATATGAGAAGGCTCCAGACAGAAATTCCTGTAATCTTATGCAAGTTGGAGCGCATCTTTCCCTCAACTTATTCAACTCCATGGAGCACCTTCCCGTGCACCTGCCTTTTGAAGTAAGAATTATTAGACATGTGCAGTATCGGTAGATGTATCCATTTGAGAGATACGTTCATCATTTGAAAAAGACTATAGGAAATAAATCAAGAGTAGAAGGATTAATTACTAATACTTATTTAACGGAAGAGGCTTCAAATTTCACTTCACTATATTTTAAGCCCTAAGTATTAACCAGGCAAAGAAAAATGAGACGTAACGATGATGGGGGAAAAGTAGAGCTTATTCCTAAAAATCTCTCCATATTCTCCCATTCTAGTCAACCATCAGGCAGATGTATCGAAAGAATATTTGATGAGAAAGAATACAATACATCTACAATATACCTTCTTCTTAACTGCCCATGAATCAACCCTTATAGACAATAAGTTCTACATTTATTTAATTTTCCAAAAATTTCTTGGTTATATATGTATATTCTTTCAATTTACATCCAATAGGAAATATATCGAGCAAATGCAAGATTATTATGGCCATGAAGATTTTGATATTCAGGATTGTCTTGACAAGTATTCGCCTCTTAGTTCAAGAATTATGTAAGTAGCCATATTAGTTTGACTTATATATGTTCAGTTTTTATTCCAATCTTCTAGTTCTTACTTTAATTTTTATTATCAAATTGAATAGGTCACAATAGATATGTCAAATATTTACCATAACAAGTTCATACACAATCTCGCTATAGGCCCAAGTAGAAGAGTGAAAACGTACCCTGCTTATTTGGTAAATGGATAGAGATTCGATAAAATGAATTGTGGTACTAATAAAGCCACTGCGACTAACGGCGTATGCATAAAGGGGTTGGTTGATTACTCTGATCAGTTTGCATCGATTACCGACTATTACGGTCATTTAGTAGAAGTTATTTAATTGGAATACTCGGGACTACCCATAAAAAGAATAGCTTTGTTCAAGTGTGAATGGTTTGATCCGACTCCAAGAGGAATAAAAATTAACAAACAATATGGTCTTGTGGATATACACATGGGAAGGCAATTCCAGAAATATGAATCATTTATCCCAGCAATGCAAACGGTTAAAGTATGTTGCATGCCTTATCCTAATATAAGAAGGGCCCAGAAGGATTGGTTAACGGTATGCAAAGTAAAATCCAGGTCAGTTGTTCAACTCTTAAGCGCATTATTTGTAGATACAATGGCATTTCAAGATGATAAAATAACTGGGCAATCGATTCGGATAGAGGAAGACATCAGCTTAGACTGCTTAATGATCCAAACAATAAACCAGATTGGGAATTACATACGGATGAAGAAGAAGATGTCCAAGTGCCAGTTGATTCAGATTCCATTGAAGAGAACGAAAGTGATGAAAAACTTGATGACAACGTTTAATTTTTATTTTAAATATTTCAATGTAATAAAATTGTGCTTTATTTAATTTTTCGGGTTACTAGCTCTTCAACTAACTGTGCATTTTTTTTTTTCTGTAAACAAAGTAGAATTATTAACTACTTTTTATAAATATTGTCAAAAATATGCTTAATGTTTCATTTATGTGAAATGATTTATGAGCCGAGTCAAATAATCATGATATATAGAAAATATACAGATTTTATATCACAACATATGATACTATATTCAAAGGAAAAGTCAATGCATAATATATCAACAAATAAGATGTATATATTTTCTATACATAAGTATATATAGTGAACTTAAAGGTGGAATTTAAATATGAAAAAAAAAATGTTTATCATGTTTGTAGTAGTGAGAGATGTGTTTTCGGATTGTAAAATTGGGAAATTTTGAGATTTTTTTTATACTTTTAAAATAGAGTTGTATATAATGTAATTACTAAGAATATCATTATTTTCCATTTCCCCTATATTTGTAAGGACTCGTTTCACATTTCTATTTCTCGAAATGATTTTCGCTTCTTTTTCTTACTTTGACAACTATTGGTAAAATATAATTTTTAACAAAAATTATTATTAAACTAAAATTTTAAAATTTAAATTAAATTTACTTCTCATATAAAATGCTAACCAAAATTAAAAAATTTCAAATTTGTGTCACTCTAAAATAAGTGCCGTATGTGGACAGAAAATGACCACACATATACTTAAATATGATACTTCAAAATCTAACTCATTATCTCAACATCCATCAACACTTTTCTTAACTCTTACTATGTCTCTCACTCTCTAAGCAGCATCTCGACTGCATCTCCACTGCATAAAATCAATATGGCCATAGCGAGGTTCTTCTTTTCTCTGTGTATATATATATATATATTTTTCTGATTCTATCTCTCTATCTCTCTCTATATATATATACTTACAATATACTTACAAATCTACATATATATATATATATAGATCTCTCTTTGTCTATATAATTCGTTCGTATATATGATTTTTCCATATTTTTAATGATACTCATAAATTTGTACATCTTTTTTGAAAAAATATTTGTACAGATCTGTACAGAATTTTTGAAAACCAAATTTGCAAGATTTTTTGGAATACATATATACTTACAAATTTGTATATACTATCGGTGGTCTCTTTTTGTCTACATAGTTTGTATATATGTTTTTACTCATATTTTTAATTATACTTTAAGATTTGTACAGATTTTTGGTAAAAAAATATATTTGTACATATCTGTACAAAATTTTTGGAAAAACAATTTGTACATATTTTTAAAAGTTCTATATTCGATAAATTATTTTAAAATTATCTATAATTGGCTAAAGTTGAACTGATATAGTATTCTGTTGTCATATTTATCTATATGGCTAGAACATCAAGAGGTGGTTCCAGAGGTGGTCGTGGTTTCTCGGGCGGTCGTGGGTTTTCTAGTGATTGCTTCTTCACTCCCAACTCCTCCAACTCCCAAAATTGTGGCCCCCAGCACTAGTTACAAAATTCTCTCAATGAGAGCATTGCCGAGATAGAAATAAGTCTTAAGGTAGAATCTCCTAGAAATATTAGGACTTCTCTGATTATTGAGATCTCACCTCCTAACCCACAGTCATCTGTTCCTATCCCCAAGGCCTGTTCTGTCGCCGGGGAGAACTCTTCTGCCCCTAACCTTGCCCCCGGACCCATTCTGCCACTGGATGGGACTTTCATGCCCCTACTCCTGGGGCCCCTCCCGCCTCAGAGGACCCTCCAACCCCTACTGACTTGCGAAAATTGATTACTTGCACACCTCACTTGGATCGGTAGATAAGATATCATATATAATTTATTTCTTTTTTTATTTCTATATCATTTTTTGTTGTATTAATAGATATGAGTTAAATAGTTTTATGCCCTCGGTCTTGAACAAGATCACCAAGCTATATCAGATAGTTATCGACGAAGAAGGTTGGACCTGGCGGAATGTCAACCAATTGACAAAGAAAATTTCTTTGAAAATTTCAAGGTATATATTGTTTATTATGTTACTTTATATCTTATTTTTTGTGCTAACTTTATATTATTTGTATAACATGTATTTTTCCCAATTTTGCAGAAAGTATGTAAGTGGGACTGCTATGATGATATTATTCGTAGCGCCTTCATGAAGGTGGCAACGAAGCGGTACTTTAATTAGCTTAGTCGTATGAAGAAAGGCACCGTTGATCATACTAGTATTGCAGAGTGGATATAGAGTAGGTGGGTAGCAGCTTGGGACACTCCAGAGGCCAAAAAGTTATTGGAAAAAAATGTCACCAATTGCAATAGTGGCGATGGTGGGCCATCTACTCACTTGGGTGGTTCAAAGCCCAATTTTCAGCTAGCGTTTGGGATGAAGGGGCCGGACGGGGAGTTTCCAATTTAAAAATCTATCTTTCTTCGCATTCATTATAGGTCTGACGGGACATTCATTGACAAAAAGTCATAAAAGGTTTATGTAAGTAATTTTAACTTCATTGTATAATTGTTTTCAACTCCATTGCCTAAAGTGTTAAGGTTTATATAAGTTTAGGGAATAACTCCATTAGTTAATCTTATGGATTGAAGAGTTATTATTCTTATTTTCATCATTATTATCCTAAAATTGTTACTCATAAAAGCACACATGCAGATGCACATCATATTGAGATAGAACACTTGTTCACTACATTCGGAGGATACATACATAGTTTCTCCTTTTTTGCCATTTTAAGTAATTTAAAACTAAACGCTCATTTTGAATATGTGCTTTCTGATTTCTTGAGCACAAGCTTCACAATGCATATGGACTTTTAGAACCTGAAACACCAACAATAATTTATTTATTAAAAAAACGAACAAAAAAAGAAATGGACATGAGTGAATATTATTGAGGAGGTCTCTATTTTTACAATTCTCTCAGTTTTTTTTTTTTTTTGTTGGATAGATAAAAGCTAATTTTTTATGGTAAAGTTTGTAATCAAACAAACCCAATTTTATAAAATTTTAGACATTTTATATTTATGTAAACTAAAAGATATATGAAAAAAATATTAATGGTAACAGAGGAGTAAAAATAAGGGAAAATCTCTTCTTCTTTTTTTCTCATATATGATATTTATGCATATCATATCAGATGATTAATGACATATGAAATTGCTAAAAATGATTCAACTAAACGACAAATAAACCTTGATCTATCACTAGGTATTTAGTCGATTCCTACTTACTTTATGTTAACCTCTGTGGATTAGTAAAAAGCATTACTTTTGCCTCAATGCAAAAATGATATCAATAGTTTATTCAGTAAAGTTGATACGTAGTGTACAGATGATTGCGCACATCCATATGAAAACAAAATTTAAGATATATAAAATGTGTTTTATAAATAATATAGATTAGTAACTTTTTAGTATTTCTAATCTTCTTTTTTTATGTTGATATTGAAGGAGGAATTAAGGGCAAAGTATGCCAGGCTATCCTAAGATCTGGAAGGATGTGGTGATGTTATTGATTCCGTTATTGATGACCAGATGTACATGGAAGCGGTTGGAAGGATAAAGAAGAGAAAGATTTATAAGATTGGGTCCCAAGCCTCTGTCATTCTTGGGAGCAGCTTCGCTACTTCATAGGTAACGTCTGTAACTTCCGGCTTCTAGTCCGTGCTAGATGGCATAAATGAATGCATTCAGCGCATGGAGGATGAGCGCATTCAGGATGCTCTCAATGTCAATGAGAGAGTAGAGGCACGAGCGCTGCAAATGGTACAAGATTTCTTGCAAACTCATGGACTCTCAACTTTGGCACGAGACTTCCATCCCCTCCCTCCTGGTGATAACCTTGTTGATGACCTAGACTAGTCGTAGGATATCAAAGTTCGCGTATATTTTGGGTAGACTAATTTCTTAGAATGGTTATCTTTTGTGTACGTATGGATTTACATTTATGTAGTAATTAAGTCTTGGAGTAATTATTTTGGGTAGGCTAATGACATGGACTAGCAACTTGTTATGGATGTATGGACTTAAATCTTATGTAGTAATTATTTTGGATTTATATTGTATTAATATTTTTGTTATTATTAGCTTAAATTTAAAAAATAATTTCAGGATTTTAATATTTGCACCTTTATATATAATATATTTATATATAAATATGCAATATTTAAATCCTGAAATTATTTTTAAAATTTATTAAAAATAGCGACCACTCACCGTCCACTTTATAATTACTATTATTAAATATTAAAAAATTAGTCATATATATATATATATATATATATCGACCACTTTGCATCCACGAAAGATTTCGACAACTTAGTATACACAAAGTAACGATCATATTGCGACCATAATTATTAAATAAACTAAAAAATAATGTTTGCTTTGTGACCACTTTGTCACCGATTATTGTGGTTGCCAAGTGGTCCTTCACGGGTGGATAAATCTAAGGTACATTCCCATCCACATAATGGACGTTAAGTGGATACAATATTGCGCCTGCGTAGAAAAGTAGTAGCTAAAATTTAGCATCTAACATTTTACCGAGTAAAATAGTTTGGACGCAAAGTGGTCACAAAAATAGGTTTTGTGACCACTTACTGACCAAAACAGTTATAGCTATTTTTTATTTTTTATTTTTTTGTAGTGAGTCAAGGATGTATTTTGAGCAGGAGGTAAATAATTGGAAAAAGGTATTGGAAGAAGACCTATATGGAGTTGTTAGCCGCACCGAAGGCACTAGTGGCAATCACCCGTTGATAGAGATTTTGAAAAGCTCGGTATAGTCAGTTGACAAGGATAGCATGACTGAAAATAGGAATGTGTGTTCATAAAAAATAACATGTTGAGATAAATATAGGTGATTTAGTGAAAAATAAAGACACTTGTTTACATTTTGGGATGTTGAATAGCCTAAATATATACACAATTTAGAATGAGGTTCAAGCTTGTGTTTGGTATAAAAGTCTAAACATCCAATAACACGTAATATTGTATAGTTTGGCATTTGTCCAAAAAGAGCTTCAA
This sequence comes from Embelia ribes, assembly GCA_001753735.1. Classification (NCBI taxonomy): domain Eukaryota; kingdom Viridiplantae; phylum Streptophyta; class Magnoliopsida; order Ericales; family Primulaceae; genus Embelia; species Embelia ribes. The sequence continues at coordinate 11,217 of MKEJ01078222.1, forward strand.
AAGGATATTTATTTTGGAGAACTGGTGTGGGCGTGCGATTTGATAAATAGACGACAATTTCGAATGCATAATTCCAAAATATTAGAGGAAGACGAGCATGGGAAAGTACCATTTTGTTGAAGAGTATAGGGAGTAATAGTAAAGAAACCAAATCCATTATTATTGAATTTTTTTTGCATTTTTATAAACTCGGTTCCATTATCAAAATAATGGTTTTTAAGTTGACTATTAAACTATTTTTCAACCATATTTTTAAAATTGTAAAAAAATGGAGTCCATTTCTTATTTTTCCATAAATGGAAAGAACCAAATATATTGTAAGGTGGTAAAAAAAAATAACATAAATTGGTGACAATCATTGGTAGTGATGGGATTAGGCCACAAACAACATAGTACACATAATATAACACATGAGAACTATCCAAGAAAGTTGTTCGAAAAGGTTGATGTCTACTTTCATTCAAGTAACAAGAATTACACAACTTTGAGTTACTATTAATTTATTTTGAAATGGGAAGAGAAAACAACTTAATTAAATGCAAGACTATATAAGAGAGATGACCTTGTCGATTATGCCATCCATTAAGACTTGTATGCTCTAAAAAAATTAGTAATCATTGGAAATTTTGAAACTGCCAATGCTCATTGTGGATACAAACTATTCCCGCATAGTCCTTTGAGAATGATCGCTCCCGTAGTAATATCCTTCACAATAAAAAAAAAGGTAGGGTAAACTTTGATAGAAACATGATTACTTTTAGTAAAATGATGAATAGAGATCAAGTTTTATGTATGGATAGAACACACATAGTATTATAAATTTTAAAATTTCAAGAATTGCAAGATAAAGTAGAGGAATCAATATGTGTCACTTTCAAACTTAAACAATCCCCAAGGATAACCTCGTCGGAGCCATCATACTCTGAATGAATAAAGAGATTTGAGAGATCGAATGTCATATTGTATGAGGCCTTAGCCAAAACTCTTTTGATGGAGTAGTGAGCCATTGGCGCAATGGTTTGTTTTGGCTACATCCTACAAGTTTTGGCCGAGTGGCTAGGTGTGTCACAAAGTTAACACACCACTCTTGGTGATTGCTCTGTAAATATGTAAATTATAAACATAGTAAATGCACTAGGAAACGGTGTAATTTTGTCGGTAAGAAACTAAGTATCGATCTCAAAAACTCCTAATTAGCTCAGAATTCATAAGAAGTTTCTAAACACTTGACTTTTAGTTATTAAGAATAATTAAATTATCCTTACACTTAATTACTCCATGGTTGATTATGATATTAGAGAAGTGTTGGCTAACAATTTAACAAATATAAATTTTACCAATAATAATTAAAAATCTTGACTAAATGAGGAATTCAAGAAGTTAGCTTTCTTCTTTAATTCTTCTAATTGATGAGTTCCAAATAAAGTTTGTCTAAAAAATTACAGATATTTATAATCTGGTTTATTTCTACCAAGTGTGTCATCGAGAGTTTGTCATACTCCATAACTACACCTAGATTATTTTTAAGGTATTTAAACAGGTTCAAATCTTATATTTTAGACTAAATAAATTTTGGATTAAAATTTATCAAATCATACTCATCAATTAGGGTGTTAGGATATTTTACTAATTTATTTTTATCCCTTAAGCAAGAAGAAATGTATCCTGGCAAGACAACGCTAAAATTAAAAAAAAAAATCAATTGAGACAATAAGAATGAAAATATTACAACTAATTAAGAAAATAATTATGCCATTAATTAAATTACTTAACAAGAAACAAAATTAACTTATAAACTTTTATTAACTAATAGTAGCAAATTCTTCAAATATCGTTGAAATTGTAACCAACAATCACCATACACCAGTACACTCTTGCAAAATATCAAAAGAAGAAAAAAATCAAGAAAATGGAAAATAAAATATGAGGTGGAGAGTTGGCCCCCGTAAACTTCTTACAAGTCTTCCTAAAGACCAAGAAAAACAAAAGAAGAAAAACCAAAAACGTAAATTGTAAATGATGATTGATGCCGTGTCCTCCCCTTCCGTAATCTTCTTAATACAACCAATCAAAGAAAAATAATAGGAGGAGAATTGACTAGTGATCGACAGTGGTGATGAGGCGTGGTGAGATTAGTGATTAATGAGATAGTTATGGAGTTATTAGGGAGTGGTATAGTGTGCTGAACGAGTATAAGTAAATCAGGGAGACATTAATATATAGATAGGATAGGATAGGATTATGTTGAAAAATAAGTTGTTCCATTTTTTGATTTGTCTGATCAAAATATATTGGAAATGTGAGTAACTTGTTGTGCTTTTTGTTTCTTTAATTATCGTGTCTTCAACTCTTACCACAATTTCACAACAATTCTGACAAGTTTGTAATTTGGACTTTTTAACATTAATTATCTAAAATGCATACTAAAACCCATAATACCGTAATAAAACAAGTTATATTCCTTTTAATGTCAAATAATTGATGTTATTGCCCCTTAAACTCTTATTTTGTACTTTTTTTATAGCGCAATCACACAATATCTCCAAACATTGCTAGTCTCTAGTAATGTAATAAATCACAAATAATGGCACGCCGTTAAACAAAGAAAAAAGAAAAATAAAATTTTAACTCACTTTCGTAAAAATCACAAATACTTTTAGTGTATGCATTAAGTTTTTAAACCCATAGGTGTCCCTAGTGGACGAGTGTAGTCTTGTTAGGATTTACCAGAGCGACACCCACAAACACCATAACATGAGTTCCAAATTTTCAATAAAGTTCAAGGAAATAATAAATTTAACAAGTTGTACAATTTAACAAGTTAGACCGTTCAACCTTCCTAAATCCGAGTAAACACAACTTTAATTAGGTTCGAATTGTGTCACCTAATCTTAATTACTCAGGGAAATTCAAACAAAACTAGGGCGAACTCTCTATGAAATAGCAAGATTGTATATGAATCCAATGTCTTTTATATACTTAGACTGAAAATAAATTTTTAAAACATGTAATTTAAACTTTTCACATTCCAAAATATAAGTCGATTATCAATGTGGCGTCATTCGACTTAAATTTCCAATCATATCTCTCCAATAACGCTCTGTTACAATTTTTTTATAGTAATACTAGTTTTTGTTTCTATTGTCCAACCAATTTCACCCTATCTTTTTTCTACTATAATTAGGCTCGTTCACCTATTCAAACACTTTAGCCCTTGGCTTTTATTTTTCTTTCGAAAAGTGGAATCAGGAATCAACATCCTTTTATAAAATGAGTCAAGTCAAACTCATTCAAAAATCTATTAATCTTTACTACTTTTCTTTTCTGAATAATCTCCTTTAAGTGACACATCTCAAACCTAATGTACTAGCATGGCCATAAAGATGAGGATAGTATACTAATCCTACAAGTTATCTTGTACAATAATATTTTAATATTTTTGTAAATTTTTGGAACTCAAAACATACACACAAAGTGTTACACCTCCAGGATCCGAGGACCCTGGTCACGTGATGTTTTAGAAAAATACTACATATTTTAATGATTGGCCGCAACCAAAACTACCTACAATGCTTCTTCCTTCTATGCACAATGTATTACGACCAACATAAAAGTGGACATATAATATTAGTGCAGTGTTGTACAAAAGTATGAGTCGTGTTATATATAAGTTGTTCAAAGAAAATGGTTAGTTAAGTTTACAAAAACAAACAGTTTACTGTTACATGTACATCACTGCGATATAGAGAATACAACTTAGACTCTGAGAAGGAGCCGCCTCATCTAATGCCTTAACCTTCATGACGTCTACTTACATGTTTGTAACTTTTTTTCCTTTATCTGCCACTTGATAAACATGTGGAAGATGGGATAAGTTGACGAATAATATTCCAAACGTTAATTAAAGTAAAACAACTTACTGTCACGTATATCACCATATCACCACAGTATCCACACATCTTATCGCAATCATACACTTACACGACTCATATCCCGGGTGCAATATTATGTTGGAAACATACACATGCTAACTCGAGAATACGTACCCTGGGACTTTATTCATAAAGGTTTTAGTGGCTGCCCCTCCATACCCTGGGTCCCACAAGATACCAAAATGGTATTTAAACAAGAGTCTATCTCCTACTCTGATTTATTGTGCCAAAATACACATTTCAAAAAATGGCCC
>MKEJ01078228.1:0-11275 GCA_001753735.1 Embelia ribes
TCCCCTCTTACTACACCAGCAAACAGGTGGCGGTGCACGCGCTGCTGGAATCGCAAACATAAAAGATTCAACCTGATCAATCATTTTTCTGAAGCGTTCAACTGGTGATAGTACAATCTCAGAAAGCATATTGGAGTTTGATTTTGACCATGGGGAACCCTTTTTCTGTTCAATGTCGTAAACAGGATGGCTTACAGTGACAAGGGACCGTAGAGTTGTCGAGTATATTGGTTTCTTTCGGCATCTAACTGAATTCCACCATGCAATAGATGCTGCCCGTTCCTTCGCCTCTCTCAGTCTCTCCTCCAAAAGTGCTTTCCTTATCTCTTCAAAGATATTTGTCCGATGAGATTTTTTCTGATGCCTGAAGCCTGGTTCAATTAAGTCAACACACCCCTCAATCAAGTTTGAAGGAGTGGCAATAGCCTGAACTTCCTCACTCTCCCACGAAGTCATGCAAAAATCTAGGTGGGTGAATGAAAAACCGAAACTACTTAGATCAACCATAGAGAATGGTTCATATGCAAGTGCAGAGCAGACAGTGGAGCTTAATTGGACGTCAATGCCAATCATATCAAAAGAACTGACAATTGGACGGCCTTCAAACAAGTCGGGATGATTGCATACTTTACGAAGTTGCATTATAACACTAATCATACCAAAAAAATTGGAACTTGCTAATGTTGCCTGTGTCTCTGAGCTAGCAATAAAATCTTCATACAGGTTTCTCTGCCTTCTTGAGAGTCTACATGAGATAACATGCTCATGTTTACTAGGAAGCTGCTTCTCAACATCTCTCTTCAACCGGCGGAGAATAAAGGGGCGGAGTACATTATGTAAGCGATCAACAACTTCTTTGTTCACAGTTTCTTGCCCCTCAACCATTACAGTTATTGGGTTACTAAACCACTCCTTAAATTCTTGATGAGACTGAAAAATGTGAGGCATTAAAAAGTGCATCAGAGACCAGAGTTCCATGAGATCATTTTGGAGTGGTGTGCCAGTTAGAAGTATACGCCTTTTAGAATTGAAGTTGAGAAGAGTTTGCCACCTCTGTGACTTCCAATTCTTTATAAGGTGAGCTTCATCCAAAATCAAATATTTCCACTTCTTCCGCTTAAAGATTTTGGAATCCTGAATAACGAGTCTGTAAGTTGTTATGCAAACATGGAAATAATTTGCCTTCATCCACCCTTGCCTCTTAATTCTCCTCTCTTTTGCACTTCCAAAATATGTTAATATCTTAAAAGCAGGACACCATTTAAGAAATTCAGTCTCCCAGTTAAGCATGACACTGGTTGGGACAACAATGAGATGGGGACCCCAGATACCCTTTTCGCATGCAAGGTGAGCTAGAAGAGCAATTGTCATAATTGTCTTCCCTAGCCCCATTTCGTCAGCTAAAATTCCATTAAGTCTCTTCTCGTACATTGCTACAAGCCAGTCTAATCCGATGTGCTGATATTCACGAAGAGGGTACTTGAGAAGAAACGGAAACTTTGTGCATACTTTGGTCGTTAAGAATGTATTGCCGGTAGGCTGTGCAGATCTAGCAGCAGCTGCTGCATCAGCTATCTCATACTCGTTCTCCTCTTCTACTTTCTCTTCTGTAATGGTACCCACAAATGGGCAAATATCACAAGCTCTGTTATCTATATCTGAAGGGACATTGTCTGGCAGTGGTTCACCCTCTTCCTCCCCTAGAGCATCCGATATATCCTCAGAATTCGATTCATAGACAGATTCAGAGTCATCTCCTGATTCTTCATCAGAATCGCATTCCTAATTGAAGGATGAAACAGGCGACAATCAAAACATGGATAAAAATCTCAAGCAGCAAGCGCAAACACACCGATACATACCTTCTTATACCTAGCCAGCAGTTCTTCTAAAGGAACTTCACTCTCCTTTTGCAATAACGCAAGCTGTAAAAAAACAATTAAATGGAGATAAATCAATTTCTACTTAACCCGAACAGGAAGAAAATAATTCCGAACTCAGGATAACCCAGCATATATAACAAATAAGCCATATGGACCTATACCAAAATTAGGCAATTAAAACATGAAATCTACCTCATCTTCAGGCTCAGTTGGTTCAGCCTTTGCTAGTTCTTCCTCCTCTGACAAGGTTGTCTCATCATCCTGAACATGGACTCAGGTAAGGAAAGCTTATATGGGATACAATTATACATACATAACAAGTTACCACCCAAACTGATGTATTGCTAATTGTTGAACTAATTGGTTATATGGATAATACCAGAGAATTATGTAGGAAACCAAATTATTAAAACTAAAACAACAAAAAAAAGAATAAAGAGCAGTTAAGCATAACATATCTCAGCAATAATAGATTCTGATGAACTGACCTGTACCTATTGAGTGTAAGTTCCACTCAATAGGCATACGATCGATAAAACAGAATCCGTAATTCATATTCGAGATGAGGGATCAGCTTGCATAACTAGGCCTTGTTTAGTAGTTTAGTTGTAAATACATTCATCAATATTTTATACTGATAAGCATTACACATCAATCGATTATACTTATGAGTAGGTAAGAAAAGAGTAAAGAAAATTTTAGCTCTACAGTTTTCACTTACTTTCATGCCTCAACCTTCAACATATTAAATTATCTTTATCAAAAGCGAACTAAAAAACTTTTAAATTTACGACAAGTGTTACTCTTTCAACCACTTTAAAAAAAACTGCAGTCTTCTACTTAAAAGATAAAAGTAAAAATAAAAATAAAAATAAAATTACCTTATCTTCTCCACCATCAAGATCAAAATCAGCATCCTCCTACATAATTTTCACGCAAGAACAAGAATGTACAGTCAATAATCAATAAAAAATAAAGTGAAACAAAGATACTTTGTAATACAGGCAAAATAGATCTAAAAAGAGCACTAAAATCATAGAAACTTCATTCAAATCAAATAAGCCAAAAAGAGAATACTGATATTCCAGTAAAAAATAAGCAAACATGACCCTTCAAAATGTAGGGTCTTTCTATTCTAACTAACACCGAGACATCTGAATCACCATGAGCCATACCTTTTTCAGCCCAATAAGAAGAATACACAAAAAAAGAGAACATAGGAATAAAAATCCATGTAGCTTACACAATTTTGCTCTAACCTTTTCATCATGAAAGTCATATGGCATGTGCTTTTTTCCTGAGTTTGGAGTACTTTTAGGAAGGTCTCTCATTTCATCTGCCTTCATTTCTGAAACATGATTTTCTGAAATCGATATGCTACCATTACTATCAGCCTGCACAGTAAATAGAAGACATGCTAAGTAGGCATGATTTCGTTCCACCGATCAACAGAAAGACCGTAAACACATACAACTTACACAACGACGACCAGGAACTGCCTCTGAGTTGATTCTATCGATGATCACTTCAGAACAATTTCCATTATGTTTACCTATGATAATATAAAACCAAACGTTAAGGACAGTATGATTTCGAGAAGGAGGGGGGTTTTATTTTACTTACAGCCATCACCATCTTCCTTTAATTCAGTTGGTTCAGATGCTCCCATGCTCAATTCTGGGCTACTTTCTCTGCCCACTGAGAAAACCCAAATTAATCATAATGATAGTCATAGAGTAGAGCAGAGACATGTATTCTACATTTCTGTCTGCACACTTTGAGGTGTAATTTTATCATCTAAGGAAATAGAAGTTTATAGGACCAAAAATAAAAAAAATTCAAAAACAAGAGCAAAAAAATATAGTTAACAAATGATTTACCTTTGTCCATACCATAACGTTTGAGTAGCTCTTCAAGAGGCAGATCTACTTCATTCTTTAGAGCTAACAGCTCCTCCTGTCTTTCTTCGGCAGTAATCAAAGCCTCATCTTCCTCAATGGTGTGCTCGTCATCTTCCTAAAGTAGCACCATCATGCGTGGAAGCATTTGTAAGTGCATGCCAATGAGAATTCAATATACACATGGTTGGTCAACAAAATAGCTTTATCATCTTGTAGGAGACATCATACCAGTTCATCTTCAGACTCTACGTCAAAATCATCATCAATGTCCCCCGCATCTGAAAGTGCTTTTGAAAGAAAAAAAGCACCACAAAGAAAACAAAGATTTGGAAGGCTTAAAGGTAAGTGAGCCAAGCAAGAATAATGAAGCAGCAGCAAATCCTTACCAACATTTAATTCAACGGATATATTAATTCCATTTTCATTGTCCCCTTTTTGTTGAATACTCCCCTCTTCTTGACCAACACTATGTGAATGTACTGGCTCGGAAGATACAGGTGGCTTCACAAGGTTTTCTGCTAGCATTGTTGAGTACCTAATATTAAATTAAAACACAACACTTCACTATTATCATGCAACAAGGAATCCAAGGGAGATAATCTAGATTAGAAAATGCTTAATCATACGAATACTTATACTTGAAGGAGTGATGTGAAAGTAGAACATGATAATTTTGTTTCATGAATGTAGCCATCTACATCATTTTGTACACTCAATATGCATAGGTTGTCCGCATGAATAACCCTCGATGTTCATTATCTTTCTTTTTTTAGGGAAATGAATACATAAACTTAAATCCTTTTTTAGAATTATTATTATTTGTCTTTCACAAGTATTACGAACGACGACATGAAAGCAACAATATATACCTCTCAGTTTGGCCCAAAAGAAACTCAAGCTGTTTATCAAGTGCTTTTTTCTTTTTCTCGTCAAGCTCTAATTGATGCTTGTAAATAACCTGAAATCATTACCGTGTATTAACCATTAAAAAAAAGTATATCCGAAAAGATTAAATCACTTAAAAGTAAGAGCCATTTCATTCAGAATGAACTTGCCAGCTTCTCAATTTTTGTCCAAAATTTCTTCACATCTTTAGAAATGTTCAACGCAACTTTTTTCAATCTTAGCTCTTCTTCCTGAATGCATGGACGAGGGAGTAATTAGAAGCCAAAACAAAATAATCAGATTATATACAATCATACCAATACATATTTAGGACCACTAACTTTCTCTAATGTCTCTGTTTTTATCCAGTCAATATGCAGGAAAGAGAAAAAATTATACATCAACTTTAAATTGGAAAGAAAAATTGAACCTTCAGCTTTTTTTCTCCCCTCGTGGCTTGATCTAACATGCCCTTGCTCGCCCTTATAGCAATCTTTTTTGCCAGAGCCAGTTTCCATTTTCTCTCTGACTCAAAGTCCTGCTAACAAATTCTATAATGAGAATACTATATTCCAGAAGCAAAATAGTGAAATACTCTTCCCACAGCCTGGTGCGCCAGATCTTCATTGTTGTGTGATGAATATTGTGTGATTAATGATTATATCAGAAAAGAGAAGAAAGAGTAATGTTTTGAACATAGACTATATATTAGCTTGAAACTGATCAAATTACCTTCGACAGCCAAACCATCTCTTCTAAAACATGATCCCAATGTGTTTTCGGCCGACAAGGCTCTTTAGGAGCTTCAAGAGCCTGTGTAAACAAAGTTACCATCAGAAAGACCATTGAATTTGCAGCTGAAGACACGGTTGGTAAGGTACAAGTTAAAAGAACTTGATTATCACAAAGAAGAGTGCAAGTAAAATGCTTGTGCATTCACAAAAGTAGATGCTTCACATGTACCTGGCATAGTTTTTTTATGAACTACACATCTCAATTAGAACTATTGAAAACAAAATCATAGGATAATAGGTGCAAAACAGACGAGTATTCCTATTTTACCTTCTGCCTCCGGGCCCTAGTCTCGTGATCAAGCCTAGACCTTGGACCTTTGGAGGCCATGACTATAAACTAAGAGACATGCAGCATCCAGAAGCCTGACAAACCATCAAAAACATGGAAATGGTTACAAAAAGGAAAAGCAGAACATCATTAAAAATCACCAAGCTCATTATGCAAGACTCCAAATAATGCAAATGTATAATGATACATTCAACAAAAGCTGGAAGATTGAGGTTAATGATAGGGGACATCATAAGGATCAAATTACAAAAATTAGTCACCTATATGAACAGACAGCCATTACTACAATATCTCCGATTACCATCAAAAAGATGCAAACTAAAAGTTGAAGACTTAGATCACAATATTCATAATCTGAACCAGGACAAAGTGCAGTAAAGATGTTAACTACCGCAGTAAAAATGCTAACTTCTGAAACAAGCAAAAAACACATTAAACTTAAGTTGAAATCCTCTTACTATACTTATCAACCCAAGGCATTGGAGAATATGAAGATGAAAAGGAAGGAAATTTATTTTTTAGGTCCAAATTGGGCAGCAATTAGCTCTCTACATTCACGTCGATCATGTTGGCTAATACTATGGAGCACAGCTAGGCTTATAGTTACATTACAACAAATTCCTTTGTTCTTATGTTTTTCCCAGTGCACCACATTAGGTCTCCTCTACTTGAATGACACAAGAAGCACCAACACCAAATTTTGTCACATCAGACCTAGATTATGAATCTCTTAACTCTCTCCCTTTAATGCTATTCTTTAATCTCCACAATGAGATGCAATCAATATCACTTCCCTTCACTACCACTTCTCTTAAATAAGAGTGCTAGTACTCCTTTGGGGTAGATGGAAGATGTGGATATACAAGAAAGACCGTCATAGAGCTAATGCTATTAGAGAGCATGACCACATTGTGTCCGTTATCTTCAAAATGCCTCAGTAGCTAGCCAAACAGGAGTAAATCATCATTTATGCAAGTGGATGGAATTATGTTTGGCTAGAACATAGCAGGGATTGTTTAACAGCTAACGAATCACCAAACTAAATTGTAAGTACGCTTTTTACAGACGTAGAATCAACTGCTAGCCTTGGCATACCATGACCAAATAATGACAAGTAAATCTAAACCACATGGTAAGGGAGAACCCATAAGTTTTCATCAATAAATAAAAAAATAAATAATAGATTTTTTAAAGTTTAACCAACTAAATTAAACCTCAAAGTTCAGAGGATAATCACATATAGCAACAACACAATACAAAAACATAAAAAGAACAGATTTTTCTAAGTCTAACTAGCTAACTAAGAAGTTTCTTTTTCTTCTACATTCCTTATAGTACTACGTTAATTCCCCTCATTGAAAGTTATAAAAAGCACATTAAACCAATTGCCCCACTTAAAACCCAGGTCATTAAGCTCTTCCGTCTCTCCCAGCTATTGTACTAAATGCTGACTACCCTCTTTTGCCAATACTTTTCCACAGTCAACAGGAAACCGGCACACCCACCAGTGCCCTAAATGCAACCGTCCTAAAATTTGGGGATTGTTCCCTCCCGCCACGGTATCCAACCACTATTGAATCCCCTAAAAATAGGGAATTTGAATATTGTCCGGCTTCAAGTAGGGGACTATTGTCCATACCCCACCAACATTGTGCGTAGCCTTACCCCTGTTTCCAAAATACAAACCCATGACCCTCAAGTGGCAATGGAGGCATGCGCGGCCCTAACCCATAAATGTATATGGATTAAAATTCAAGGTTGAAAATAGTTGCACAGGTGTTAACACCCTTAGTTTATAACATTATAATGGCAGTTGCATGTGGCATCATTAGGCTTCGTTAACGGGCCAAAACATTTCAACAGCTTGTTTTACAGCTAAAATTCACCAAACTAATTAGCAATTACACATTTCCTAAATGTAGAATGTACTACTAGCCATGTGCATGCAATCACCAGACAATGTTAAGTAAAATCCATAGGAAAGGATAGTGTAGAACCCATAAATTCTCTGCAATCGAAAAGACGAAAAGATAATTTTTCTAAATTTACCCAACTCGTTAACTCAAAGCCCCAAAAAAGAAAACAAAGGGTTCTATTCGTGGCAGTTTTAAGCAAAATGGCTAGCTTCACTTGTTTACAGCTAAAAGCTGCTAGCTTTTTCAGACAAAAACAGCAAATAAATTCATATTACAAACAGAAAAATTTGAAGATAAAGGTTATAACCAAACAAACTCTTTAAGCATAGCAAGAACAAGTTACAAAAAAAGCAAAAAGCACAGTGCTCAGCACAAAAGTTCACGTATATAGATATATACACACTCGCATATAAAACTCACCAGCTAGGATCGTTCCCAAAGAGCCAAGCATGAAATTGCCACAGCTCCAAATGCAGAAATGGGAGAGAAATCGAGAGAGAGAGAGAGAGAGAGAGAGAATCTTGCCGCGCAAAGCTCTGACAGATTCATCCACAGCTTCATCAATAATCACGTGACGTGGCACTCTGGCAAGGGCCCGCGTGTGGTGTTAATCGGGCCGCACATTGGGCTTTAACTGCTTTATGAGCCCATATAAATTTTTCTTTAACAGTCCCTCTGTTACTTTCAGCCCATATGAATTCTTGGATTTGAGGCCCAAGTTCAACACAACATATCGCTAGCTTTTCTCTCTCTTTTTAACTAATTTGGGTCTCAACTGTATGGGAATTAACATTTTATTTAGCAGCAACTTTTAAGCAAGAAAAATTATCAGCCGGAAAGAAATTTGATAAATGCAGACTAAAACTTGTAGATTTATTAATTAGAACAGCAAAAGCTCAACGTATAAGATAATAAAGGCTAACTTTTAAAAGCACGAGGTTGTGCGTAGCTTGGTACCTGCTCAATTTGAAACTTGAAATACCGAGTTTTCAAGTTCAATTTTGGTTTTTGTTTTATGTTTGTAAATCACTTGGCGAACTCACTAACCTCACAATTTGAGGAGGAAAGTCTAATTACTTCAAGTCACAAGTTTAACCTCAATTGACTGATTATATCAATGTTGATTCAAAAATAACTGGCTCTAATTCAAAATATAGTTACATTACACGCGATATACTTTCCATTACAGAATCCGCATTCAACTTTTGGATCATCAATTCATTTAGGACTTGTTTGGTTGCAACTTATCAGTTTTCTTACTTACAAGTTGGATAGTATTTAGCTGCTCAACTTTTAAACTGAACTTATTTTTTATTTTAGACTAAATTAGTTGAAAGTTTTAATACTGCATGCATTAAATTTTTTTATAAGTCAAAAATAAGAAAGTGTATTTGTTTAAAAACTGCAACCAAACAAATCTGTAATGATAACAGTAAGTAATATCTGCCACCCTGATATTTACACCCACCTGCGCATTTAAAATCTCAATACCCCTAATTATTCGAAGGGAATTCAGAGCGATTTGCGATAGCGCGAGCTGTGACGCTTGCAGAAATGAAATTAATAAAGGGGACAGGGGAATAGAGATTGCTCCAGAATAAAGAGCACTTAGGCATACCCCAATCTCATCTCCGTCACTACGGAGTACCCCCCGAGCCTCCTCTTCGGTCTCGCACAACCAGACGCAAATCGGAGCCCCTCTCCCGTACTCCTCCAAAAATCTCTCCTCATTAAAACCCTTAATCTGTTTCGATAATGCCCATTGTGCCGGGTTCGAATGGCCCTTCGATGATTAGGGCCTGTTGGCACCTTTCGGATTCGTTTCTGAAGTCATTTCGCTCTTCTTAGCTCTTCTTGAAGCTTCAACTATAAGTTATTCTAAAGAGAGAAAATGCAGAAGAAGCAAAATGAAAATTACAAATGACAGATGAATGGAGCGGTCTCCCCCTCCCTCCCTATTTATAGCTATATCACAACCGCAACGCGTCACCTTCCCACAGTAATGATAGGCAACAGTTAAGCAAAATGGCCACGTGCCACCCTCATAGCATTTGACTCGCTATTTCTTAAAAATCAACTACCTAGAATCAAGATCCGCACGATCCTCGGTAGTTGGGGAGCAGTATGAGGTGTTCCCCTCGGGGCAAATGAAAAATGAAAATTTTCATACCCCAGCTCTTCACGATCAACCATTCTTACTTCTCGGCTAGAGGCCCGAAGCCTACAAGTAGGCACTAATTTCCGAACTACAAAAGTTAAGTCGACTTCTTATTTTTTCTTTTCAGAAGCAACCCTCATCGACTGAAACAACCAAAAAGCTTTGTATATTTGAAAACTCCCTTGAGCTGAACAAATAAATCACCCGAGGCAGTTGGAGAGTAGTTGACAGATGTATATTTATGCATATAATGCATATAATAAAATACAGGGACTGAGCCTATAATTAAGCCAAAACTACTCGCCACATATGTTAATTATCAAGAAAGTTAGAAATCAACGAGGTAAATATTATTTGACAGTTGTACAGGTACTGTGCACTAAAAAAGCTATCATATGTCAACTAAAAGGACAGGTGAAAAGGAGTTTCTCTCTCTACATTTAACCTTTTCCTAAATTATTTAATACCTTGCCGAAACCATTTCTTACTTAAGTATCGGAGAGTCTGGAGAAAGCTCCCCTGTCTACACTTCCAGGTACTCAAGTAGATTCGAATGACATTCGGGAAGCAAACACCTTGTTCATATCACCCGATATATATCATCGGGGAGTGTGTATCCGAATCGTATCCAAGTACACACTCTTCATTGTAATTTAAGAAACATACAAAAGAAATTCATAGGTCAACTAAATTAAATATATATGGCATAAACAAGCAACAAACTATTCCAATGAAATTTAACATAGTAATATTCCCTAGGCTAATTAAATATGGAACCAAAATTGTTTATTTATCTGAGACGGTTTTATTTGACTAGTAAGTACAAGAACTACTTACAATTAAGGAATTCGTACGTATCAACTTCAACAAAAATACAATAGATTAGCTTATCATAGTAACTTAATGATGTCACCAAAGAAGCTAAAATATTGAAAGGACCAACATTAAGACGATTTTGAAAACAATGGTTTCAAATTGGACTATCTTTGTATCAGGGCATCTGTTTTTTCTTGTTGTTGTTGCCCAATTAAGTCGGGCATATGGGTTTATTGATAGATGTACATGAGTGGTAGGCAGCCGGAGACTCGTACCAAGTTAGCCGACTAGCTAATTTTATAGATGATTGTTTTTATTTATTTTTATTTCTATTATTATGAGAATGTTATGTCGGGAATCATTTCCTAAAACAATTACTTAATCATGGTGACATAGTATAAAATGGTTTTTTGATTAGAGCAGACTATTGAGCTTCTTCTTTTGTTTTACTCAGTTTTGATTTTATTTGAGACGGTTTTATTTGACCACCACGAGAAGTAACCGAAACTAAGATATTTGAACAGACCAAAAACTAAGATGGTCCAACCTCTCTTTGTCTCAGAGATTTTGTTTTTCCTTGATGTCTCCATTCAATTAAGTCGGGTATACGTGTCACGCCCCGGATTCCCTAAC
>MKEJ01078231.1:0-19697 GCA_001753735.1 Embelia ribes
AATAAAAATATAATAAATCAATTAAATAAAAAATAGTAATTATTTATAAAAAATAAGGATAAAATAGTAAATATGGTGGGAGAACCGCTTGGGGGTACGAGGGGGGAAAGCAATTTGCCCCATGTACCCACTAATTACGTGTCAAGTGTAGGTCCCACATTTCCTTCTTGGACCTGCAAATCTGCATGAGCTGCTGGCCCGTATACCCGCAGTCCTGGCACAAGACCGAGAAGGTAAAACTTACATTTAAACAATACATAACATTCGGAACAATAGACAAACTGATCGGCACAGCTTCGTCTCAAGTTTGAAGGCCAACGAGAAATGCCGAAAACTATTTATTGAGAGCATGATATTATCATCCGCCCTATAAACTATTGTCCAGTAAAATCTTGTTAACGGTGGAACAAAATAACCCACATGATTGCTATACAGATTAAAAGGAGTAGCTAACATCGAGGATGCGCTCCAACGGAGGACTGAAAAACCAACTCTCAGTACTCATTGGCTAATCCCGATTAAAGTCCAAACCAAACAGAGACGCAAACCACTAATTTGGAACATCACAGTCGACAAACAACCGTTCAATAGTTTCAAGACCTTTCATCTCACTCGGAACACAATGGGAAATCCTGAATTTCGCGTTCACCTGGAAAATAAAATTTAAAAGAAAGCAGATTGAACTTCCGGAACTTCTTCCATGGAATAATTCTATCGAAATCCTGCCCTGGACACAGCCAGGAATTTATAAAATCCCGACGGAGACAATGGAGACTTACTAGCTTTAACTGTTTGCAAAACTCAACACAAAGGCACCAGAATCATAGACATAAAAACTGTAATAGCAAAAGAGGGATCTAGGACATAAGCTGGCATACAGTCACATGTAGATAGAAATATTCATACAAACCCAAAGAGGAAATCTGAAAAGAGTGGACCTTAAACTAAAACAACTAAGCAATATCCGGAACTAGAACCCGATCAGCAAAGCTCAGTCTCGAACTTCAGAGAAATCCCCATGCTGAACAGCTCCTGAGCCAACAGCTTAGCCCCATAAGGCACACTGACCCGAACAATATCCTCGGACGATTCACAAAATCGACAGTATGGACCCCGAACTTTACGACCAGCAGCCACCGGCCTCTGGATTACGTTAGCGATGTTCTTGCAACTTTGGCAGATATGCATTTGAGATGAGTCACTGAGGGTGAAGAGCCGTTCGTGGAGGTTTGCTGCCGCCCCGTGGGCGATGAGGCAGTCCCTCTCCATCTCACCGAACTTGATTCCACCGAACCGCTTCCTATCAGCGACGGGCTGGCGCGTAAGCGGGTGGACAGGTCCAGTGTTTCTGAACTTGACCTTGTCTTCGGCCATGTGGGTCAACCTCTGGTAGAAAGTGGGACCCATAAATATGAGGGACTTTATCATCTCACCTGTCAGGCCGTTGTACACCCTCTCGCTACCCCATCTCGAAAACCCAGCCCTGTGCATGTTTTTGTATTAGTATGAAAAATTGGCAATCAGTCCCGGATTGGCAATCCGGATACTACAATTCAGAAACAAATTGGTATAAATAATAATTAGATATACTTGTTCGAACAACAAAGACCAGAATCTGGACTAACAGTCTCACCACTCGCGGGATAGATTAATTCCTTATTTAGGGCTGAATTCTGCAACAATCTGGAGGTACTACTAATCTATAGCACGGTCTGAGAGTAGAAGTGAAACAAACAGGGGATGAGACAGGACAATTAATACAGTCCAGCTCAATCATACAATACCTCTCATGGATAGAACAGTCCTATCCTCTTTTCTATTTGAGCTCCAGGATTCAGATTACTAAATTATAAGTAGAAATGGCAAAAAAGTATTAAATCATAATTCCGAAAAACAGATAACATAGTCCACGAAATCTTTCCCTATTTAAAATGACACATGACTAGTCAGTTTTATAGTTGTTAAACACGGCGTGAGAGACAGTGTGATATATGATAGCTGCGTTTACCTAATTACCATAATATTAAGACATGAGTGAATCTAATCAAGCAGAAAAATGATAGATTACATCGGGAAAAAAAAATAAAATACAAATTTTAGGATATGAAGATCTGCTGAGAATGACTGGAGGTCAACCTACAGGGCACAAATTTAACAGCATGTAAAGGACCTTTGCTAAAGTACCCTGTTACATGGATTGTGTACAAGGATTGGGTTCGAGTACTGCACTTATGTCTCTTGTTGTACGCAACCGATAGAGAACTGCTAAAATTATTATTTTTTCACCAACTTTCAAATTATTTTCTTGTTGATCATTGATTTTAAAACCAATAGTCGTTAACATCGTATGAGCACAAAACAAAAATTTGACTGGCGCGTGTTAAAACCTAATTCATCTATACATTATTAGAAATAAGTGTTAAACAGAATTTGTTATATATTTTTCCAAGTTTCAAAGGTTTCATGTGGATTCTTCCTTTATTTTAGACTAAGAGATGTAAAATAGAATGTAGACGAATCCATATCACTGGACTACGTAAACAATAGAAAATAAGAAGATAATAGAACATAAGAAGTTAAGAACACACCAGAAGAACAATTCAATGCTCTTGATTTCTGAATGGTTAGTTCGTTACCTATGAAGTTGATCTGTTATGGCATCAACTGAGAGAGTGGAGAAAGGGGTCGCATATTTTTCGGACCCACCACAAGCGATTCCCTTTCCTAGGGCAGCTTCAAGCAATTGGCCAGGAGTCTGTCGAGATGGAAATGCATGGGGGTTTATGACGATATCTGGGACAATCCCTTGAATTGTAAAAGGAAAATTCTCTTGTGATTCCACAAAACCCAGAACACCCTTTTGCCCATGCATGCTAGAGAACTTATCTCCAAGACGAGGCATCCGCATCTGCAAAATATGGTGAAGAAGTAACTCACAATCAGGATATAATTCTGTAATAAGCTCATAGAGATATAAACAATGACTAATAATTTCATATTTGTATCCCACATCCTAACAGGTGTTAGTGTTACTATCTATGCATTTTCTGTACTTTGGCTCATCTATCCTTCACTATTATTATAAACCACCAAATTATAAAACCTGCATCCGTGCCAAAGACAATTACTATATCTTATTTTAGTACAAAGTAACCTGAAAGCAGTACTAGATAGTCCACTACACTTTTACAGTCACTCAGGATAATGGTAGACTTCCATTCCACATTAGCAGTTCATCAACAATCTCTTATATTCTCTTTTTTAAAATTCACAAAGGTTTTTGGAAAATAAAATGAATCATAAAGATAAAGCTTAAAACACTTAAAATATGGGCAGACTGTTGGTCATCTCTTCATCTCTCATCAGCAAGCTCCACAATTCAATGGAGTCTTTTTTGTAGGTTGCTTCTGGAGAGGATCGTGAGTTAGGTAGTTGCAACCTCAGCAGCATAAAATAAAGGATCCCATCCCAGTAAAAAAGGTATATTATGTTAATGTGGCTGTGTTCTCTGAAAGATGAGCATTGAGAAAGAATAAAAATGGTGATCTTTTGTCAGTATTAAAAATACTATGCCTCAACAAACGGCCTGGTTTCTGTTTTTCTTATCCTCCGATAAAAAGGAAAAGGCTCTGTTCAATCTTTGGTCTTTCACAGACTTTTGGACACTTCAATCTCCCCACAGATTTACAGAACGGGTAGGACAGTCCAAATAGGGGCTATATAATGCAAATAAAAATGGGGAGAAGAAAGCTTGGTTGGGGAAAAAATATACTCTACTGCATAATTTAAACAAGATCACTTAGAAGGAAAAGAAATCGTAACAGGTGACAGGCTTTGTTAAATTGGTCAATGGATATTCTTTTTTTAAATAAGAAGTCATCAGTATAGGGTTACGCCCTTCAGATTGTAAGCAAAAGCTCCAATCCAAACTACTTTCCAGTTGCGTAATTAAGCGAAGGATGTTTTCCTGTGTCAAAGATGCAACATCAAGTAAAGGGTATATTACCTGTCTCAAAGATACAACTGCAAAATTTTTCCCATCATCATTTGCTGATAATACAACTTTATGAACCAAGCCCCTTTCAGTGTGTTTTAGCTTTATACTGTGGTCAACCCCTGATTCTGTACACCTACCAATCACAATATCACCATTCTGCAGGTTTGCACCAATGTAAGGAAAACCATCATCGTCAAGGCAGTCAACTCGTCCGATTTTGCTTTGTATCTTTCCAAAGTTAACACCGTCCTCAAACTTGGCCTTTTTTCCTAATGCTTCCTTATTATCCACATCAGCTTTATAACTTCTGATGTGTTCTGATCGGAACATACCACGTTCTAAAGAAGCCCGATTCATTACCAAGGAGTCCTCTTGATTGTAACCAAGGTGGACATTAACTGCCACAATAGCACATTGACCATTGAAGAACTCATGCCTTGACTGTAATCCACTACCAATAGATTTTCCAAGACTATCAAAAAGCATTGTTCGGAAAAGAGGCTTCTGAGGATAAAATAGCTGATGAACGTTGGTATCTGCTCTGATATTAGGGTTTGTGGTTGAAAACCCAATAGCCTGCTGTGAGTGCTTCTCCGATTGGTAGAGGACACGCCTTGCATGGTCATGGTTAGCAAAAGGGATAAGTGCACAGCTTAATCCTAACAGAAAAGACATGTCTAGTTCACAATGAGTGTACTTCACAGATTCATCACCCACATTTTCCATCAAGAGGTACTTAATTCCCCATGCCGTTTCACAGTCTTCTTCTTCCTCAGTCCCAATAAGTTCAATTATACCATTATCTAGAAGAGACTGAAAGCTAAAATCCCCACCTTTCACAGCTTTAATCTTCCTTAAGTTCTGGACAACAAGAAGTGGACGTAAAATCCTTCCAGCATCAGAAAATATGCGTACTTCTTGGTGCTTCTCATCTCTTTTGATCTCAACCTACATGAGAAAAGGAAAGTCAAAGAGAAATGAACAGAAAGCCGACCTTCATTAATAATGGCCGAACAGATCAAATAAAGCATGACCAACACTACATTCCCTAAGTTAAATGTTGTACAAATTTTCAAATAAAATTAAACGCTATATAAAATTTGGGAAATTTTTTCATGTGATTCAAAAGCACAATCAACCACAACATTCCCTAAGTTCTGCTAGCATTATAACCAAAAATCATACTATAAGGAATTCATTCATCCAATGAACAAGAAATATTTAGCTTAAACGGAGTGACAGATCTACCTAGAAATCAATCTTTGCACCTCCAAGGGAAGGCACTATAGACTCCATACATTATCGAGTTTGAATAAAGTCATTATCTGTTTTAGAAACTTCCTTTTCTAAAACCAACAATTCACAATTCCTAATTGGAAATGTTAAGAGTAATTGGAACACGGAGTTAGAACTGAACTAGAAAAACAATGGTTCAGGATTGGTCTTTTTCCAGTATACTGCAGAAGTTCTCTATTTTGTCTAAATCTTAGAGGAAGCATATAGACGTGATTTGCCAAAACACAATATCCTCCACACTGTTTGAAATAAAATGAATGTTTTGGAATTCTAACACTTCAAAATTCTACCGAGTTTACGCATGAATATACAAGTATTTCCAGACAGGTCCGTGGAAATGACTACTTTTGACGATTATAACGAACAAAGCTCACCACATTATGTTTCCATCCTTTTTTTTATGGATTTATATTAGCAAACGTTCCTCTTAAAAAGGTGCCATTTTAGGGCAGCCTCATGATGGTAAGTTAGTAGGTTAAGTTGGTGCGTTTTATAGCTAGCATCCTGAAACTGATATCAGAGCAACAATGTAAACATTCCTGATAACTACTGTCATCAATCTTTTAATTACCTCTTTCAGACTGCCAGTACTTGCCTATTTCCATCAGCTAATTGAATGTTTAATTTCTTAATCTTCTTATTATTAAAATCACTTTTCTTTGAAAGTTACATTTGCAAGCTATTCCTGATAAATTTTATCCAAATTGGACCACTTCGAATAGTGTGATGGCCCTCAATTTCCCCTTTTTTGGATGAACACCAATCTAAGAAAACCAAATGTTGCTTTAATGGGATAAAATGCCAAATTTACTTGTGCGTAAGTCACAATCAGAGATTTCAATTTGTACTATCAATCAAGACTTAAACAATAATAAGTGCTGAGCTTATAAAAAAGAGAAAAAAATCACTTAAGGCTAACATCATTCACTTCATGAAGCATCATCCTCTAAGCATGAGGATGAATGAAGCAGTCCTATTTTATTGTCCCAGTACATACAACACAGAGCCAGCAAAACCACAATACACCATGCAATTGAATATCATAAAATCATGAAAAGGATAAGGTTAAATTGATGAACCTGGTGTGGCACTTCATTCCTTCGGCGTTTCCTCCTCAAATTTGCAGCAAATGAGAAGGAATCTTCACATACTCCAACCCAGTCTCCATTTAACAGGACCTTGTGTTTTCCAGTGAGCGAAGTTGAAGTGTCATCAAGTAGTTTTTCCATTCCACATTCTAACAATTTATCGAGAGAAGATAGCTGAACATTGGAACTAACAAGTCCTGTTATGGCCAAATTTTTCACAAGCCCACAATTTTCACCATCTGGGGTCGACAGGAAGCAAATTTTTCCCCAGTGCGAGGGGTGTCTGCATCCAACATGTTCTGTAAGTATTTGGTTATAAATGTTGGCAAACATCTCAAAACTTTAGTAGTGACATAAATATTTCTCCACAAGATTACACACATAAGCATCGCAAATTCTCCACAATAAAATCTGGTGCGAAAAAGAACCTAGCATGGGACTGATAAAAATATGCTTGTATGAGTTTAAGAAAGATAAAATAACATACAAACATCACGCACATGCTGCTTAGTATAAAAGCATAAGGTAAACAGGCGTTTGTACTTGACTGATATGCGGGCATCTGGTGTGAAAAAGGTAGCTAGCACAGGATTGATCAAAATGTGCTTGTATAAATTTTAAGAAATTGGAGAAGATCGAACATCAGTAATCTATTGTGGCAATCAAAGCTTCAATATTGGAGAGAGTATGAAGGAATAGAAAGGATAAATGGATATTTGTGCTTGTCGGATGTGCCTGCATAAACGTAGCCATAAGTATGTCCGAAAATCGAGGTTTGGCATGCAATTCCAATGAAACAGACAAGATTTCAACTAAGTAATGAAGTTACTGAAGCAAGAAACTAAACAATGAAACTAAAACTAGTCAGGATTACTCACGGATATCTGGCATCTCCAACCTTCCCAGTGTACGAAACCTGCTGACGAGTTTTCCTCATATCTGCCATTGTCTGCAGTGGATTAGTTCGCCTAAGCATTGCCACAACACCAGCTGTCCTTTCCATTTTCTTGTAAGGATGTGACCATGCTCCGGTTGAGAAAGCTCTAGAGAGACCATTTGTGATGATAGAAGCATCCAGATAATGCTCAATAGGTCGTAGCCGTTCTCCATAGAGATCTTTTTGCAAAGCCTTCACCATACGCCTCTCAGCGTGTTTAATATGAACCCTAAGCTCCCTCTCCAACAATTCACCAGCCAGCTCCAACCTCTTGTTTCTGAGATCATCCCTGTTGTCAACTTTTCTTTTTCCAGTGTAGGCTTCCAAGAGACACTTGACCATGTAGCCCAAAAACCGTGCTTTTCTCTTCAAGCCACCGATATTGGGAAACAGGTAGCAATTGAAGCACTCTTCAATAGATTCTCCAGGAGGGAATTTGCATTGTCTAAAAAGGGTCTCCACCTCACGAAGAGCTTTGTCCCCTCTATGGAAACCATTGCACTTCTTGTCTGCGTCACGAACTGATGCAACCAGTATGTTAGCGATTCTTGAATCATCAATGTCACAATCAATCAAATCCACCACTTCCCTATCAGATGTTACACCAAGGGCGAAAAAGAGAATCCAGATTGGAATCTCTGTAACAGAGAAGTACACTGTTAGAACCTTTTCTCCACCACTAACTTGTTCAAGAATGGGTGCTTCCACTAGCTTTATATACACTCTCCTCCTTTTTATGACTTCACGATATGCCACCGCCCAAGTTGGAATATTGGAGACCCAAAGTCTCCTCAGACAAATTTGTTCTTGGGCAATGAAGGTCTGCAGTAAATATTAGCCAAATGATAAGCATTAAAGCATACGCATGGCAGACAAAAGAACTCTAGCGATATTAAAATGTCATCTTTTACAGCTAATTTACCCCAAGGGTGAGTAAAAATTTTCTCACCTTCTCAGCACCTTTGATCAAGAAGTAGCCTCCGTGGTCATAGTCACAGTCACCCTCCTCTTTCTCACTCATCCAGCACAGGTCAGACTTGACCATAACTGGAATGCGCCCAAGGATGATATCCCTGCTATCCTCAGATATAATATCCCTTTTCAGATATTTTTCTTTCCCAGTTTTGAACTTGTCACTTGTAGAAAGTGCCTGAGTGTATATCTGAAAGTTCACAAAAACAAATATAAACACAGATAAATATTAAATCACAAAAACAAATGCAGAAACTGCTAGCTAACAACCATCCTATTGACATAATATATCAAATTTTTAGCAACTTGTCTAATAGTAAACAACTTCCAAAAGACAGTGAACAAAGTCATTAGAATAGAGCATACAAAAAAACATAACACAAACTTCTAAATGAATAATAGTAACAAATTAACAGAACAAACTTCCAAATAAAAGAAAAGAATCAAAATACAACCATGTTATGGTAAAAGCTATATACCTGAACATCAACATGGACTTTTATCCGAGAAGAGTAAGTCATATTCTGAAGGCGAGCATGCTTTGGTAACAAATCTAGAAACTCAACACGGTTGTCAGCTGTAAACTTATCTCCAGTCCAAAACCTTGGCCTCTCAAGATTGACCTTTCCGAATTTCACTGACGCGTACTTCCAATCGTTCTCCCCCTTCTTGGAAGGATCAAAACCAGGTTCTACTATGATTTCACCAATGGAGTCCAATACATTCTGGATTCCAGTCTTGGTGAATTCATTGTAGGAATTGATCTGGTGACTGATCAACCCATACTTCTCA
This sequence comes from Embelia ribes, assembly GCA_001753735.1. Classification (NCBI taxonomy): domain Eukaryota; kingdom Viridiplantae; phylum Streptophyta; class Magnoliopsida; order Ericales; family Primulaceae; genus Embelia; species Embelia ribes. Next base: position 9,083 of record MKEJ01078231.1, read on the forward strand.
AAGAATGAAGCAGACGCCTTCTTACAGAAGTTGTTCAAGGCGGCTTCTCCCAAATGTTTTATGCATGAATTGTCTGTATCATCTTCATCGTCAAGATCCATATCCATGCCGCCATTAAACAGTTTTTCGCCCTTACTACTTGTTCCAGGGTCCTTCAACATGTCATCGATATCCATATTTTCCTTTCCATCAGAAATTCCCATTTCGATTTGATGGCTGCAGAAAAAAGCAAAAGCGGTGAACGAAGGAAAATAATAATGTGAACGAAAAAATTGCTTCTTTATTAAAAAAGCACCATGCTTAAAACATAAAAAACAAAAGGAGATCAATTCATTTTCCTTTCTTTTGACAAACCTAGATCAGAATCAAAACACAGGGCAAAAATATTTAGGGTTTATCTCTATCCTGTTTCTTAAAAAAACACATCAATCATTTTCTTTTCTTTTGATCAATCATAGGTCAAAATCACAACATAAGTTAAACCATCTGGGGTTTTTCTGGCTTAAAATAAAACAAAATTAGTAGCTAACAAACAGAAAGACAAAAATACACTCAAAACATCTTCCATAGACAAAATAGACACGGAACATCTTTCATACATAAAAAAAAAATATATATATATATATCATTTTAATTTCCTTTCTCTTGACAATACCAAGGTCAAAATTGAATATAGGGCCAAAAAAATATTTAAGATTTCTTCCCATCCCATTTCTTGAAGAAAAATAGATTGTCGCGGTGCCATTTGTGTGCCACACACTCAAAAGCCCTTCAATAATGAAAATAAAAGCACATCAATTCATTTTCTTCGTCTTGACTATCCCATGTAGACACCCAAAACATGAGGCAAACATTTACGGTTTCTAGTTAATAATTAAAACAAAATTAGTACCTAAAAACAAGAGAAGCTAAACATATACACTCAAAACATCTATAATACATCAAAAATGAAAGAAGATCATTTCTTTCTGTTGACAATAGCAAGATAGGAATTGAGACATATAGCAAAAACATTTAAGGTTTCTTCCTATCCCGTTTCTTAAGAAAAAGAAAGAACACTAGATCATTGCAGTGCCATTTGCTTGCAATGCACTCAAAAGATCTTCAATAATCAAAAATAAAAACACATCAATTTATTTTCCTTTCTCTTTACCAATCCTAGGTTGATGTCAAAACACAAGACAAAATATTTAGGTCTCTAGCTAAAAGTAAAATTAGCAGGTGAAAAACATAAGTAAATACACTCAAAATGTCTTCAGACTTCAATACATCAAAAACAAAAGCAAATCAATTCAATTTCCTTGCTCTTGACCAATCCTAGGTCAAAATCAAACCATAGGGCAAACCATTTAGGGCTTCTAGGTTAAAAATTAAAAAAAATAAAAAATAGCAGCTAAACAACAGAGACTAGTAAAATACACTAAAACATCTTCAATACATTAAAAAAAGAGAAGCTCGTTTTATTTTCCTTTTCTCCAGACAATGCCAAAGTCGAAATAAAAACATAGGGCAAAAATATTCAGGATTTCCTCCTATACCATTTCTGAAAAAAATAGTACACACAATTTTGCAGAAACTCAAAACATATTTCTCCTCTAAGACACATTGAAGTTGGAAAACTAGTATTTTTATCTCCACTTAAATTCCAGACACCCAAAATATATGAAAATTCAGACTTTTTTAAACAAAAATTGAGTAATAAAATTCAGACCCTTTTTTCAAACGTTTCCATCCTGCAAAAATGCCACCTCAAAATAAAAGGCTATCAATTCGTTTTCCTTTCTCTTGAAATCTAGTTCAAAATTGAGATGTAAAACAAAAACAATTTAAGATTTCTTCCTAACCCCTCTCTTTAAAAAAAATAAATAAAAGAACACTAGGTTGTTCTGGTGCTATTTGCATGCACTCAAAAGATCTTCAATAATAAAAAAAAAAGCACATCAATTTATTTTACTTTCTCTTGACCAATCCTACGTGAATTAAAGACATAGGGCAAAACATTTAAGGTTTCTAGCTAAAAACTAAAAGAAATTTAGTAACTAAAACAAAATTAGTACTATCTAAAAGTAGATAGAGAAAATAAATACATTACGCCCAGAATACTTTCAATGCATCAAAAAATTAAAGCACATCAATTAGTTTTCCTTTCTCTTGACCAATTCTAGGTCGAAATTGAAACATACAGCGAAACATATAAGGTTTCTAGCTAAAACATGGAACAAAATTAGTAGCTAACAAACAGATATACTAAACATACTCAAAACATCTTCAATACATCCAAAATAAAATATTATCATTTTAATCTCCTTTATTTAAACCATGCCAAAGGTCAAAATCGAAATATAGGGCAAAAAAATTAAGGGTTTCTTTTTATGCAATTTCTTAAATAAATAACTATAATTTTGCAGAAACCCAAAACAGCTTTCTCCACTAATACAAATTGAAAATGGAAAAACATTACCTTTTTGTCTCCTCACAAGAAAAAAAAAAGGACACCCAAAAAAATTCGACAATCAGACCTTTTTTTTTACACGAAACTGGGTAATGAAATAAGTAAACCCTAATAAATTTTTTCAAACGTTTCCAATCTGTAATAGAAAAATGCGACAATTGAATAAAAGATATTTCACACACTGAGGCTAGCACAGACGATATATAAGATTATATATATATATATACACACACATGGACAGAGAGAGAGAGAGAGAAATACCAGCAGAGGATTAAACGGATACAATAATGTATGAATTGCTGAGGATCATAAAACCTAGCTAAGGTAGAGGAGCTGCTCTCTCTCTCTCTCTATTTCTATCTCTCTCTATTTCTCTCTCTGTGTACAGCGAGAGAGTGGAACTTAAGACTGACTGTGATACAGAAATGGTGAATTAAAGGGGGAAAATAAAGTACAATTTTGAGTATCGAATAATTGTTTTTTATTTGACATGTGCATGTTAAAAGGCATATCAAAAAGTTGCAACCAAATTTATGAATTTACTACATTTTGTTTTGAATTTTGACCTTTTAAGGATAAAAAGAATTAAATATTTTAAAACTTACGAATTATAAGTTATACAAATTTATTAATTTCAAAAGATAGATAGCAAGTCGGTGAAGGAATTGAAATTCATTTACGATCTAATAAGTGGCGAACGCAATTTCATTTCTCAAATAGTCTTGCTTTTTAGAGTTGTAGGCAACTCACATATTGGTGAATTAGTTATTGAGAACTTCACATAAATTTATCAAAATGGGTTTGTATATAAAACTATTTATCAAAATGAGTCACTTTTAAAATTATTTACCAAAATAGGTTAATTTTATACTTTAAATTATGAAAATACCATTTACATTCCATTACCGAATCATATTGATACCAAATTACCAAATCATTGTGATAACATATCCTTTGACTTATTCTTGTAATATTTGGTATTATTGTGTATGATATACTTACCAATATTATTTATTAGGAATCAATATATAAGCTCATGTAAACTGGGTAGTCCTGGTGAGGTGGAACGATTTGTTGGGTTGGTGTCGGGAATAGGGATTAGGGAGTGAATGTGGGCATGTTCGTTGGCTAGGTAAAGTGGAAAGTTTGGATCTTGCTCATCGGCCAACGAGTTTGTAGAATTTATGATAGAAGACTAGAAGGGGAAAATATTTTTAAAAAATGTGACATCTCGTGAAAAGATTATTTGTTCTGTATCAAAATTGGATAACCGATATCCTACAATATGTGATGGGTAGCCGTGACACAGTGTGAAGCGCAAGGTGCAAATTTGTCCCTGCCTTCTTTAGTGGTTTGTGCGTAACAAAGACAAACCAAAGACATAAAAGCAATCGTAATTTAGTGGTTTAGGGTTTAGGGTGTGCAACGTTAAGTATATGATGATATTTACATTCAGCGATCCCATTTTCTTGTGGGGTTTCAACTAATGTGAATTTGTGTAAAATATTATTTGTATGAAAAAAAAAACTCTTGAGTAGGTCCACCTGTGAATTTACAACTATTATCAGTGCAAAAAAAACATACCTTGGTGTTGAATTGGGTGTGAATCATGTTCAAAAAGATTTTTATTTTGCTTAAGGCATCTGACTTATTACCTACAAGTAATTGGCATCTCCATCAGTTAGATGTCAATAACATATTCTTACGTGGTGATCTTTGCAAGGATGTATATATCACGTTACCACTTGGATATGCCAAACACGGGGAGCACCATAAATGCAAATTGCATAAATAGTTATATGGTCTTAAATAAGCCTCGCATCAATGGTATGCCAAACTCTCATCTACTTTAGTCACTGCAGGGTTTCATCAATCACAATTGGATCACTCCTTATTTTCCTACACCCATGAGTCTTCCTTTATTGTTGTACTTGTTTATGTCGATGACTTGTTGATTACAGGCAATGACCTCACTACCATTACTTCTCTCAAATCTTTTTTGGCTCATAAATTTATTTTAAAGGATTTAGATAAAGTTAGATATTTTTTTGTTTTGGAAATTGCTTGCTCCAACAAAAGCATCTTTTTTAGCCAAAGAAAATATATATTTGATATCGTATTGATGTTGGGCAATCTAGATGTCACGCCGCCAATTGACAGACATTCATGGTGATGCTATACTCGACTCTACTCCTTATCACCAGCTGGTGGGTCGTCTCATCTATTTGATGATTTTTCGAATAGACATCACTTTTGCCGTGAATTTATTGAGCCAATTTATGCAAGCACCTCAAGTTCCATACATGGATACAGCCATTCATATTCTATGGTATTCGAAAGGCATTCCATCTCGTTGTATCCTTTTTCCAATCAACAATGATTTCTAGCTCATAGTATATACTAATTCAGACTAGGTGAGCTGTCCAATGACTCGACACTCTTCCACAAGTTTTTTTATCAAATTGAGGTCTCGTTCCATTTCTTGGAAGACAAAAAATAGGATGTTGTATCTCGTTCCTCCTCCGAAATTGAATATCGTGCCATAGTTGTCACCACTTGTGAACTTACGTGGCTTTGTTACATTCTTCGTAACCTTCGCGTGTTTTTTCCCGTTCCACCGGCTATGTATTATGATAATCTGACTACTTTACATATTGCACGAGACCCTATTTTTCACGAAAGCTGGAAGGATACAGAGATTGACTGTCATCTTAATCATGACAAATTTCGTGAAAGGCATATGATTTTGCACAAGATTTTCACTGTTGAACAATTGATTGATATTTTTTCTAAGGCTCTTGAGATACCATTGTTTCGTTCTTTACTTCCAAAGGGTGGCGCTTTATCCTTATACGCTCCACATTGAGAGGGAGTATTACCAAATCATATTAACACCGTATTACCAAATCATAGTTATAGCGTATCCTTTGACTTATTCTTGTAATATTTGATAATATTGTGTATGATATACTTACCAATATTATTCCTTAGGAGTCAATATTTAAGCTCATGTACTCATATCAGAAACAAAAAGAAAAAAAGAATATTGAGCCTTTTATTTATCTGGTTTAATATATTCTTTTAATGATAAAAATACTCTTTTACCCAAAACCTAACATCTCTCCTTATTCTCCATATCTATTATTAATATTCATTATTTAAATGTATTGTGACCAGTGTGTATATATTTAATCGACTGTGGGTTCCAAATCCAAAATAAATATAAGTTTTTTCCGATTTAAGTAAAGCAAATATATGAAAAAAATTAATAAAATATGGGACGAAAAAAAATATTATTCGGTATGGACGGATTTAATAAGATATTTAGCTTAAAAATACACCTTAAAAATTTAGTATAATATATATTTTATGTCATAGAGTTCTTATAATTATATTATTATTCAATTTAAAAATAACCTTTAGAAATTTAAAACGGAAAAACTAGCTAAATAATGTTAGTTATACCTGTTCTATATGAGATACGTTAAAATACGAGTATTTTTTAGTAAGTTTCATATCAATTCGGAAACGGAAGTATTTTCCATTATACATATGTGTGGGTGCTAAATGGCAATAGTTCGTTATTTTATTAATAACGAGTAGTCTGAGATTATGAAAATGTATTTATTTTGTTCTTTAATAGTTTTATTTAAATTAATTCAATTAAAGCACACCAAAAAAATCAAATAATATTACTTATTTATCCAAAAAGAAATGGTTGTCATGACTTCCTTTCTTAAACATTTTAAATAAAATATAGAATAAATAATCTCCATATTATTTAATAAGCTTGGCTTAAACTTATTTCAACTAAACTTATTATAAAATAAGTTAAAATTTTTATTTTGTTACTTATAGTAAAAAGTAATTTACAAACTGATATATTGTAAGGGTAATTTTGTTTTTTGGTTAAAAGTTACTCATTTTGATAAATAGTTTAAAAAATAACTATTCTGGTAAATAGTTTTAAAATCTCACCTATTTTAAAAAATTATTCCTAATCTGCCATTAGAACATAGGTTAAATAATGTGTGTGTCGCATGTGGAAATGGTCATATTTGATGCGGCTTTTATAATGAACATGTACATGTTAGCCTACCAAAATGTTAAATTAGTTGCCAACTTATCGAGGTTAATATGATAAACATGTTCGTAGAATATTACATTAGTGGTCAACTATCTAACGCTCAAAGATTCTAAAAATCCGCCAATCTGACACTGTTAAGTTTTAAAAATCAAAGGTTTCAGTTTCCGCCTACTCTATTACTGTCACAGAGCAATATATCAGTAAAAGTGAAACTATCGTTTGTATCAATCGTAACTGTTACGTACCGATTTGTTACAGCATTATTATGGTTGATACAAGCTGTTACGACCGATACATGCGGTTATGGTTCAAAAATAATTTTGCAAGCTTATGAAAAAAAATTTGTAGCCTCGATTTTCACAATCGTCACGCTACGGTCATTACACCCTGAAATTATCATACTGCTACCATTATTATTACGAAATTCGCCACCGTTATTTAAAAACTTGCGAATGCTATTACCATCTTTCGACATCTTTGTCTCAAAAGATTACGGATATATGTAATTGAGATGTTAATGGTTTATTGAAATAACTTAAACATGTAAAGTTTTGTTTGGTTTGTAAAGTTTTGTTTGGTTGTAACTTGTCAGTTGTAATTTTTTAGTTTATTTATTTATTTATTTAAAGTTAGACGATGTTTATAAATTCAGCTTATAATTTGAATTTATTTTCTGTTTTGGCCTAAATAAGATGGAAATTTTAAGGTCACCTATGATATATAAGTGTAAAATATATGGGGCGATTAAAGTTATGTAAAAAAAAAAAATTTATGGTAAAAATTTAGTATTAAAATTATAAATAAAAAAATTATATTAAAAATTTCGATACTAAATAATTATGAGAGTGAATATAACATCTTTTAACAACCTCTTTTAACAAACTAATAGGTTTGTTGCTGCCAATCATATAATTTTTATTTGATGTTATTGACCGTAAATTTTGGAATTCAATTTTTTGAATATTGTCCATAAAAGCTATTGTTTAATATTGTAGATTTCTCAACTTTTGGAGCTGAAGTTTTTTGTTTTTTTTTTTTTTTGTTTTGTTTTCCTTCGATAAGACGGATTGATCCGGCTATTTTTCTCAGTTTAATAAACTGATTCTTTTCTTAAAAGTTTTCTCAATATTGACTTGACGAACCCCATAATTAACAATCTCATATGAACAATTTCCAAATAAGTACTAGTTAATATTCTTTTCATCATAATGCTTTCCCTTGTTTGTGTAAATTTTCTTGCATGATATATACTATGGGTTTGTTTGTTTGCGATTTTTAAGCAAATAAGTCATCTTATTTATATCTAAGAAAAAAATTAAGTTTATCCAATTTAAAATTTTCACCTTATATTGCCAAAAAAATAATAATAAATCTAGCCTAAAATTTGTAAGTTATGACCCGCAACCAAACACCTTACTTTCCAAACTTCAATTTAGGACCGGATCATAGTTACTATTAATCCTAAAAAAAAAAAAAATATTAACATGGTTAGTATCACAACTAGACAAGTGGTGGTGAATAAATACTTAAATTACCAAATAATTCTGAGTTTTCAATAAAACCGAGAGGACAATATTGAGAAAAATGTGTTCGTTAGAGGAAAAAAAATTTAAAAATCAGTCACTCGGTACTATCTGCGAAGATTATATTACATATTCTATGATTATACCAATAAATTAATTCAACAAAATATATTTCTAAGTTAACTAGTTATATGTGTATAGTCATTTCGGCTACAATCAGATAAGACCCATAAATCGTGACCGGATGAATTAAGTGGATAAAGCAAGTAGTTAGATATTTGGAATACTATTTAGCTCTATTATAAATACACTGTTGTGATTTTCTATATTTTAATAGAAATATTGTTCTTATCCCTAATGCCACATCGCTCTTGGTATTAATTTACCTTCACAATCACTTAAAGATCAACTTATCGACATTAGTCGAAAAATTCTATTACTTTTATAATTGTTTGATTTGCATAAACTATGTATAAGTTGTAAATTTTGATTTCTTATTGGTTGTGCTTAGCTATAAAAAGTTTTTTGGTAAGTCGAAAAGTAAAAACTTAATGTTCAATATGATGTAAAGAGAAGCAAGATAATTATTATTGATGTGTAGATTTACATAAATCAAACTTTTTATATCGAGAAGAATCATGGCTAAGAAAGAAAATAATCATAGTAAATAAGTAATAATCTTGCCAACAAGTAAATTAGTCATATTAGGAAATATATTACACTAGAAACAAGTATAATTTAATTGACCTCATGTCTATTCTAACACTTCTCCTCAAGATGAATAGGTAACCGAAATTTCTATCTTGTACATTAAAAACTTTAGTCTTCAATTTAAAGGTTTTAAATCTTGTGATTTCAGTTAAAAGAGAATCCTGCTTATTTATGGTCAAGATTTTTTTTTTTTTTAATGAAATTTTGATAAAAAAGCTAAGAACACGTTCAATAGATTTCCTAATTTTCGAGGTTTATGTGCATATTTCGACTTCCATAAGGTCAAAAATTTCTATCAGAATCGATTTTAGTGAAGGCGAAATGTATTAAACACCTTAATAGGCACATGCAAGTTAATCTATATTCGACTTTATAATAGTCGAAATTAAAGATTTTTTCCGGACATGCTACAGTCGAATTATACATTAAAAAAATTGGAATTTTTTCAACTTTATAAAGGTTAAAACTATTAACAATAGTCGACTTCCTTAAAGTCAAAACATTTTGCAATGTAACTTTACAGAAGTGTGAAACTTTATACACCTTTCGATTTTACCAAAGTCTAAAGTACTGATTCAATTTTTTTTTTCTTGTCCAACACACTGATTTAATAATATAGATTAATGATCAATTAGGATCAAATGAGGAAGAACAAACATTTCAAATGGGAATGAAAATGAATTTGGAGGAAAAACATCAAGTTGAGGTAATTCTATTTTGGCAAATACAATTCCAATACAATTTTTTTTTGTTTATTGTAAATAATTATTTTTATTATTAACATTGTTTCAGTTTATACATGATATGGACATGCTCATTACCGATGATGAACAGGTGCAAAATGATGAAAAAATCGAAAAAGTTAATGAATAAGAAGAAAAAAGCATTGAGCATGAGAAAGTTGTTGGATATTTTTTTGAAAGTAAGGAGATTGTTAAAACTGGAGTACTAGAAATCATATCTCCCATTCTTGTTGATGTGTCTAGATAATTTATTAATGACAAGGTGTGTTAAATTATCTTTACAGGTTTGGCCTATTTTTTTCGTCGACTTACCTTATTTCACATATTTTTTATTAAATTTGGATTTTTTTGTTAGGTATTCACGATTATTAAAAAAGCAACCGAGTGGTTACAAAAAAGGGAAAGAAGATAGGAGTAGTTGTAGTGGAATTGAAATCGAATTATGGCAAAAATCGCACAATATCCATACACAATGAGGATTTGCTAAATCCATGTATGGCAGTCCTACTTCATCCCCTTCTTCTTCTTCTTCCCATTTGTGTTCATCGGCTTCTTTCTCAACCTCTTCATCCACATCTTTATCACCCTCTTCTCCTTCTTTATCCCCTTCTTCGTCGCTCTTTTCGTCACTTTTTCCATCATTTTTGCTGCTCATTTCATTACTTTCTCCATCATCCCCGTCGTTCCCTTCATCATCTCCACCTCCATCTCCATCATCTTTATCAATATCTTTATCACCTTCTTCTTATACTACTTTGTTCCTTTTATCTTATTCTTCCTCAACATCCCCGACTTTGACATTACTGGCTACCACATCAACTTCAACTATTTCGCTAGTATGTTATGTTTAATATCGAAATTTTATCAAACGTTTTATCAATATCAACTTGCAATTCTTCTCCAACTTTGTAAGCTTCCTCTTTATTTCTTAATTCAAATGCGGTTGGAGGGTATCTTCCCCTTTTGTAAATTAGAGGTTGACTAGGAGTCTTAGTTCTTGTCATTTATTTGAAAAAAAACATAGCATTAAAAAATTAGAAAGAAAAACAAAATAATACATGTAACTGAAGCAAAGCAAACCAAATAGGTTTCATAGTTT
>MKEJ01078236.1:0-15493 GCA_001753735.1 Embelia ribes
GCAGTGGTTTTAATGCCATTAGGCGTGGTATTAGGTGATTTGAAATGAATATCAAGCAATTTTTTACAATGATTTACTTCGCTTGAAGCTACAAATGTGAAAAGATATACCTACTTCGTAATGGCTCGATTGCATTTTTTAAGAGTTCAAGAGAGCTCGGTTCATGCCTTCGTTAACCTAATTTTCATTAATCTAAATTTTTGAAACTTGGAGAAATTGAGATGAGATACATAGAAACGAGAAAAGTTAAAATTCAAAAAGTCTTCTTGATAAACAAAATTAATTTTATTTAAATTAGAATACAATGCTAGGTTTGAAAAGCTATGCGAAGCCTATGATAGATATTAGCTATTTTAGAAAATAGTTCAGTTTTTTATTTACAAACCATATTGTTAATCTCTTCCTCTCCTCAAATTCGGAAACAAAGTACAAATCCATACGTCTAGATAAATCGAGAAACGGGTCGGACAAGTTTCCGTTAAAAGACGAAAACACCCCCATCAACCCCCTGAATTACCACAACCCATCAACAATTATTATACCTACGCAGGGGCATATCTTGTCCAACTATTTACCAGATCCGTGCCCTAGCCCCCAAATCTCACCCCTCTATTCGCATATTCCTCTCTCCCTAGAATTAGGGTTTATCACATCTCATACATCTCCACGGCCATTACATACACACAATCTCTCTCTCTCTCTCTCTATATATATATATATATATGCACATGCAGGTATCTGATTGAGCGAATAATTGTATCTCCATATTTATCTCCACCGCCATAACATACATACAACATATATATAGAGAGAGAGGGAGAGAGATCTGATTGAGAGATATTGAAGGGCGGCAATGGGGGTACCGGCGTTTTACAGGTGGCTGGCGGAGAAGTACCCGATGGTGGTGGTCGACGTGGTGGAGGAGGAGCCTGTCGTCATCGAGGACGTTAAGATCCCCGTTGATACGAGCAAACCTAACCCGAATGGGCTCGAATTCGACAACCTTTATCTCGACATGAACGGAATTATCCATCCATGTTTTCACCCCGAGGACCGCGTATGTAATCAACCCCGAATTCAATTTTAGCAATTCAATGTTGTTTACAAGTTTTATATTAAGTTGTGCTATTAGTTAGTATAAATACTTTAACTATCGTGTATAATTTAAATTAACTTCCCTATTCAACTCCCTTTATCTGGACATGAATGGGATTATTCCCCCCTGTTTTCACCCCGAGGACTGCGTATGTATTGAACCCCAAATTCAATTTTGGCAGTTCAATGATATTGCCAAATTTTATGTTGTGTTGTGCTTTTAGTTAGTAAATAAATAAATAAATACTCATAACTATTGTTGTCTACTACTGGTACTTGTATAATTTAAATAAACTTTCCAAGGAATTTTGAGAAAAAAAAATTAACAATCTTTATCTGGATACGAATGGGATTATTTGCCCCTGTTTTCACCCCATGGACCACGTATGTATCACCATCCCCATTTCGATTTTGGCAATGCGATGATGTTTCCAACTTTTATATGGTGCTTTGCTTTTAGTTAGTAAATAAATACTTGAACTATTGCCATATCACAAACATATACGTATAATTGAAAAACTTTCCGAATAAATATGAAATATAATGAAAAATACTTGTACACTTGTGCATACTTCGTGTTAAGATCCTGGTCAACACACCTAAGTTCTAACTCGGCCCTAATAAACTTGAATTAGACAACCTTTATCTCGACGTGAATGGGATCTTTCACTCCTGTTTTCACCGAATGCGAATGTGTCCCATCTCCAAGTGGAATTTTAGCAATATGGCTTGATGTTTACATGGCATCTGGTTAACATAATTGCTCCATATTCATCTTCTCCTGAAATTGATATTGGTGATGTCTAAAACTCTAACTTGAATTTGTTCCATTGCGACCCATGGGTCATGTGTTCGGAAACAACTTTTTTGGAAATAGGGGTAAGGTTGCGTATATCAGAGTCTTTCAGACACCGCAATGCCGGAGATTTATGCACTGAGCCGTCTATATATATATATATATATATAAACATAAACTTACATAGAACATTATATTCCTCAGCTTGTGCTTTGTGCCCTTGATTGATATAAGTTCCTACTTGTACACAACCTAAACAAATCTCACCTGTGTGAAATCAGTTGGTAAACATGAAGCTCATAGTTTTAGTTTTACTATCTACCCTCACATCATGTGCTTCACTGGAAATAAAGCAGCAGTCTTCTTATAACCAAGGTATTCCATATTTGCGTATATATACGAACAATATATATACGCGTAAATATATATTAACTTGAACAAGCTACTGCCACTGAAAGAGAAGAGAGATCCGAGACTTCCGAGTTTAGCCCCGTGCGGATGAATCAATCGGTGTTTTTGATTAATTTTTTCTACTACTTTTCTTGTCTAATGAGTTGAAAATTGTGCAGATCACCTTGTTACTCTGCCAAGAAAACTCAGGCTCATCGAGGGTGCATCAACTCTACATGTAAGTTCTTTTTCCCTACTATCGGTTGAGAACAAATTACAGGGAAGCAAAGATGTTCGGTTAGGGTTGTCCACATCAGTGAGAAAAGAAGAATCTCATTTTCCATGGGACGAAAAGAATTGGTATACGTACTATCGAATGGAGCTTTCTGTTGGGGATTTATATTAAGATGGGAATAGCATTGGGGAAAATATAGAGTTAGTACATGATGATGTTGCGTGGGTACATTGGTTGATTGGGTATTAGTAATATCGCTAAGATAATACAGTTACTGAAATGTCATTGCCACGTCGTTCTAGGCATTACAGTGACGTTTTGTGCGAATTTTCTGATTGAATTGCAAATTTCCCTTTCTTTAGTTGTCGTTCGTGTTACAAAATTACATCGCGCACTCATTTTTATTGTTTCGAAAACAGATGAGAGTACTAAATTCGGACAAAGACGAGCTATCCTACCATTCCCAGAGCGGTTCTCTGTCAGGTGAACCTCAATGGAACTTGTTTATTTATTTTATTTTATTTTTACTCAGAATAGTAAAAGAAGAAGTAGAGCAGAAATTGGTTTTAATAGTTTGTACACGCTTGAATTGACGGTGGAGTAACGATACACATGCAAGCAATCGTATGTGCTGATTTTTCATTTTATTTTATTTTATTTTCTAAAATGGCGTTGATGAGCAAATTGTTGTCACTTAAGAGTGGGTATACTTTTGGTACATAATTATCTGTATGCAAATCGTCTTTCCTCGACAATAATTGTCCCTTGTGGAAATATTCTCTCTTTTCTCAAATAATGTTGCTTGAAATTATTTCTTTTATGCCTAGCTATTTTTACCAAGTTGGTGGTTAAAGTTGAGGGGATGTTGGCAAAAATAATAAAATGAATTTCAAATTTTAACGCCTTACATTCTAATACTACTACGTTATTTTCATAAAAATTAGTATGAATTTCATTCTGCTAATAGTTACAGTTTAAGCCCTCTAATCTTGTACAAGTTGTTCGGTAAGAAATGTATGTTGATGATGCATTTAGAACAAGATTTCGTTTCATATTAGTTTTGGCCTTGGACAATTGTATCTCATACTAATAAATTTGCAAACATGAGGATAATAGTAACTGATATTTAAGGTTAAATACTTAATGTAAAATCCTCTTTAATTTAGGTGGAATATTTCACTTTTTTGTAATCTGCATGTGTACCAGAAGCTTAAAATCTTCTATTGCATAAGTCTCACTTTCAACTAATCCCTCATTATAAGGGGAAAAAAACATTAAATTTCTAATAAAGCAACTAGAAACCCAATTTTAAACAATTAGAACATTGAAAATCATGTACCGAAACTGAAGCATTTACGTGGTTAGATGTCATGTTTCAAATTTTTTTTAAATAATAATTTATGCACATGAACTAAACACATATATATTTACTAGTATACGTGATACACGCGATACGTATAAGATACACATTACAAATTGATAAAAAAAAATTACAAATTTTAACAATTGAAAAAAATTTTAACAGTCATTTTAGAAGAAAAAAAATTGACGCTTGTTGTTGACTATAAGAACATCTCAAATGAATAAGAGAGAGTTGATGAATTGAGAAGGGATGAGAGAGTAATAAAAATTTAAAAATATATATAATTAAATAAAATCACCTTTCGGCCGAATCTGCATTGTATGTGTTAAGTTTTGATTGGATTCTCTCTCATTAGAATTATCTACATGCATTTCTCCAATTATATAATTATCACAGAATAAGCGATAGTTCTTGAATGAGATAGTTCAAAAATAATTGTCGCTAAAAATAAACTTATTTTGACTTAAAATATTTTATAAGATGAAGATAAATTTGACAAATTCACAAATAACTATCACGAGTGCGTATGATTTTATTTCATTACTCGTGGAAAGACGAGTGTTTTTTGTTAGTATTATATAGAATTAATAAAGTTTATCTGGATGTCCAGGAAAACACTACAAAGAAGCAGGAATCGAGCATGCCAAAGCTGTGACGTGGCGACAACATTTGGAGCGTGCAGATAAATTTCAATCTTTTTATCCAATGGATTACACGCACGTGAGAAGAAGACGACCCGTGCATAACAAATCTATTACCAATTTTGATCCTTAAAACACGGAGAAATAAATAAATAAATAAACAATTTAATTCCATTTTTCTAACTTGTAGAACTGCGTTATTTATTAATTAATATTAATTAGTGTGAGAAGAAAATGAAAGCATTTTGTAACTAGGGACATGATTTCGACTGTGGCCGACATTTTGGAGCAATACCCTATCATTTGGATACGGATTATGCTTTTGAGGTTATATATATATATATATATATATATATATGTCTTGACTTGTTAAAGTTTGCTAATATATATTATAATTTTGTTCCTATTGTTTTGTCACATCCTTTGGAAGTTTCCAACGTAATAATCAAATGGTTCTCACACTAGGTTTGAAAATATTTAGTAACTTGCAATTTTTGTAAAATACATGAAGAAAATGGTCGTTGAGGATTTGTCTCGTCGCATTTTTTAAGCAACAAAGTTGAATTCTTTTTCTTAAATTATGAAGATATTGGATGCATCCAAGTAGAACTATTTAGCTTTTTACGCCAAAATAGCAAAAAATTCGTCAGTTAAATACAGTACAATTTCTAAAACAAAAATTCAATCTTTGAAAACCTCAAATCATCTTGGATCTTATATGCAGCATGACTCATTTTTGTAATTGATCTGGGCGATTAAAATCATAAAACAGTGAGACGTTTAGAAAGAATTAATAGCTAATCTTTAAAAAGGATAATTTCATAACCAAAATAAACTCATTACCCTTTAAGTACGTCTTATTAATCAAGAGAATTACTTTCCAAATTACTGACACCGAAATTACTGACACCGTTAGTCAATAAGGTTCGGGTTTACGATGGCAATTGTTCCAATCCAAACAAACGCAACTCGTTAACTAATATGCAACATTTCTTGTATTGATGTATGATTTTTTTGATATGAGAATTTCGGTTTCGACGCCTAATTTTCATTTATGCACGATCTTATTTACCAATTTAAGTAACTTATGCGGGATTATTTAACTCTTTCCTCTACATAATTTTAAAGAAGAAGTGATTGTACCGAGAAATTAAGCAAGTAGAAGACGAATAATACAGGATCTAAGGTTAAGAAAACAATTTAGTATGTAATGTATGACAATCAACAGCTGACGGTACAGAGTGTAAAAAATGGAACACTGCTACATAATGCCGTTACGTATGACAATCAACGGTTGAAGATACATAGTGTAAAATCAACAGTTGAAGGTAGACCAGGACCCGCAAATATGCAGGTCAAATGAATAGCCTAAGCGTAACTTCCACAAATCAACAACGCGCTGGACATATGGTTTGGGTTTAATAGACTACGCTGATGATAAAACTTAGTCCCGGGCTGGCGACCAGTGGATGGACAATCCGGTTATTAACAATAATATCCGACAGCAAACGCCCCCTATAATCCCGCAAAAGCATAATTCAATCCCTGATATTGGTCCCAAACAAACAATCCTTTGGTATACCAATCACTAAGTTGTTACATGGGCAGACTCGAAACTGCGCTCGAGTGAATCATTCACCAAAGCAGCAAGGGCACGAATGTAACCTCATAAGATGGTGTATGAAGACCAAAAAGGAAAGAAGGAAAAGCAAAGCAAAAGACAAGAACATAGCATGTACATAAGACTGACTATGAACGGAAAATGTAGGAAATTTCGTACATGGTTATATCTTCGGCCTTTTTGGTGCTTGATTTAGCTCCGACCCATTGCTTACATTCATGTATTGTCCGGTTTGATGATGGGCAGAAGAACCCTCGGCATCCTGAAGAGACGAAACAAAGATAGTAATTCAAAGAGAGAGAGTGCAGACTTAATCGGTTGTACATTATGTTACGTTGATTTTCAAACAAAAAACAATTTTCGATGGATATGGGAACAGTGGTCTGGAAATTTCAAAATAATTCGGCAAAAAATGTTTATGGAATGACGAGGAAAAACCAACAAAAAGTTGTGTGCTTTTTTCTGTTCTTAAGTGTATCTGATTTCTTTTTCTATTCCTGTAATCACCGCTGCGTCAAAGACAACCGTTAAGAAAAACAAAAAAGTTACACAAATTAAGAGTTTTTGTCTTGCTTTCAGAGTTTGCAGTCTCTGCATTCATTTTCAATCTCGAGTTTCCAGAAGTAAAAAAATCATCAGATTAATGATACAATTACAGAAAATATGTAGAGAACATATACTTCTTTATAGAATTACCCTACTCACATTATTCTGCAAATATATTTAATTAAAAGATTTTGCAGTTGGTTAGTATTATTTTTACGAACTTTTCGAGAACACTATTACTTTAAGTAGTTGCTACATTTGTACCCATCAAAACAAATTCTTCTTCTTCACTAAAATAGGGATCCTTTAATTAAAATGTGTTAGTGTTCTTCAGACCAATTTGCCAACCGCATAAGTAAAACATATCAATTTCTGAGAACAAAAGGATGGCATCGAAACCAAAAGAAAACCCAACGTGTTGATGGCAATGAGTTTACAGCGTTTTACATTGGGAGTAGTGGAGGCACCACCGTAAGCTGGTTCTCTATTCGCTCGTTTCCCAAGATCGATCTGCACTGATACCGAGGCCTGGGACAGATCAACACCCGCATTCTGCAATGCTTGATTGATATTATTTAGCAACCTAATAATTGAAAAAACAAATATCAATTAGTTATTTATTGGCGGATTGCAATGGACTAGTAATACATGCCACCAAGAAAACGTTCATAATTTCAATAGCCTAAAGGCAAAATATTCTGCACATAAATTTCGTCAAGATTTTCTTCTTTTTTTTTTTTTCCAACTTTTTAGAAAACTAATATTTCATGTGGTTGTTTCTTCAATATATCTATCAAAAAAATTAAAAATAACCCAACAAGAAATAAAAAATATGCCAACCATAAAAACAAGAAATGCCTCAAACACAAGAATTTTAAAAATATAATGGAAAGCCTCACCCTTGCGTGTAAATACTTCGAATGCTAATAGTTCCTCCTTCAATTATCAAATCCTCCTCTTGATTTATTGCATCACTAGTAATTGGTATCTCGTTCGATTGAAGAGGGTTAGGAAACACACCGCCACCCGGAGCGGAAATGTTATCCTGCATAAGCACATCTACTCATTATGGTTCAAAATGAGGGGAAAAAAAAAGAGAAGGATAAAAACTTTAGCAGATTGATTCCAAAAATTGGAGAAAATCCCAGTTTTGAAATACACCTACGTACAAGAATTCAAAATAAAAGAAAAACACGAATTTATAGATATAAATAAATATATATAGACATATAAATATTAAAAAAAAGTTCACAGAAATTAGTTGTTTTCAGCATCAAATCAAGTGACAAAGGGAAAGAGAATAGATACCCAAAATTCTGAAAGAAAAAGAAATCCAACGGTTTTGACCATCAGTTAAAGAATAGAAGTAATTACATTTAGTTGGTTCGAAGGCATTGTTTGAGATGCGTTGATCTCATTATCATCAAACCTTCCAGGAAAAGTTGAAGCAGCAGCACCATCATTCTTCACCGATTGAATAGGTCCAAAACTCTGCACGCGCCAGTGACTATTTCTCTATTTCAAGCAAAAACAGTAAATATGAAACTCTTTATTGTCATTCATTTCATCAGATAATGTACATACTTAGAAGCACAATTTCTCACTTTTCAAAGATAAGCCATTTTATTCTATGCCATTGCATTCCACTTTACCAAACCAACCAAATTGGTTTGACCCACAAAAAAGCAAAGCTCAGCGGGAACAGGTTTCATGACCCCAAAACCATATAGACAAGAGCACCTTTGATCGAGTTTCGAAATTTCCTTTTAGGAACGAGTGCCTTAAATTGGTTGAAAGCTTTTGAGTTCTCTCGTATCATATTTTTGGACCCTGAGCTTTCGGAGAACCCAACACTAGAGCACTCTAGCGAATGAGTTTCTCAGTCCTAAAATCTTAGAACTCAAACTGAGAACTAGATCAAATGAGGCCTACACTCGTGTTTACCACTTGAGGGTTTCCACAAATGCAAGGAGAGAACAAAACTATTAAATCAATGTTTACTAGCTAGAAGATGGGATTCAAAAAAATTAGAAATTTTATGCGCATACATTATGCATACAAGTACGAAAATAATGATTCATTGTGAACCTGAAATACATATGCATACAACCACGATAAAATGCTCATGGTTTATACAAGTCAAACCCCTTTCACGACATTGTCACTCAAATCAATAATTTATGATCACTCTCAAATTCAAATTGATATCCAAATCTTTTAACTCTAAAAGCACAACATAAAAGATCAAGTGTTGAGATTTACCCATGGCATCAGCTTTGTAGGCTCCGAGTTCCACTCTTGAAAAGATCCCTCATATTTTTGCACTTTTTCTTGCAGATATTGAACGTACTCAATGACCTATACAAACACAAAAGATCAGTTCACCAGCATATACTACAAGACCAATATAACTCGATACTCATAATATACTCTCCACTGACTCTACCTCCAGCAAGAATGACGCGGTATCTCTCTTTTGATCACTATGAGGAATGAGATCTCTTAATATCTGAAATCTGAAGGGAAAAAAAAAAGGTCTTTCAAATATTCCTAAGCTTATTAAAAAAATAAAAACATTCCCATCCATTCATTATACATAAACGTTGTTCCGAGTTTTCTTACCTCAATATGCATATAGCAACATTATTCCAACAACTTTCAGTTTTAAAGCCGATCTTTAGTATATCCATTGCTTAACAAAACATAAAGATTGCAGATCTTTTGGTACAATTACACAGACTTTATATTGTAATCATAATCTCTTTTCTGTGTCTTAAATTAGAAGCACATAAGTGTTTAGTTTGAAATGAAAACAGATTCACTCTACTCATAAATTGGATAAAAAAATTCAAGTTTCTTATGACTACTAACAACAATACAATATAACAAGATATCGCTCCATCAATTATAGAAGTGTTAAAATTAAATTAAACTACTATTTATTCGAAATTATTATTCTTCTCAGTAAACAACTTGAAAGAAGTTGACAGTTTGTTATTCTCCACCCAATACACTAAGGCCTAGTTTCAGACAGAGAATGAAATGGTCATCCTTGAAGTGCCTCGTATGTTTAAGAACCGAAATATGTTTATGCAACATAACCAAACATACCCACAATGCTTTGGGTAACTAATTCAATTGAGTGCATCAGGAAAACATCATGCATCAAGAAAAAATCACAAGAAACAGAGAGGGAGCTTAAAGCAAAAATTGAATACAATAAGTATGAAAATAATTTGGAAATAAACCTTTCATTTATCTTGCTCCTACGTCGCTGCTCTGTGACGGAATGCTTTGAGCGCGTAGTAGTGGCTTTGTCATTATTCTTCCCATCTGCTTCCAGAATAGAAAAGGCCAGACTGATTACATGTAATTCATATACGAAAAACAAATATAATCATTAAAAACAAACTGACAATTGACTCTAAAGTTCTTCACCAACATGGTTTTCATAGCTTCACACGATCAACAGTAAAAAACATTATTAATATAATTCTAACTCCATCTTTGGAACTTAGTTTTTTTCTAGGAGAAGATGCTATAGCCTGTTTCCAATACTCAGCGGCTTGATCAAACCAAATTAGACCCCGAATCAGAAATATCTGGGAAAGCTCTACAAAATACTGACATGGCCCCTTTGATGGAAAACAACAAATGTAATTCTTTCAACAAAAACTACTAATTTACTGGACTACCTAAATGGCTAAATCTAATCCATGAATTAACTCAAATCTTACAGTAATCCCTATGAACTACAACGATATTAATAGCATAATTTCTAAGATGATAACCACGTGAAAAAGCTGACATGGTAACTCCGTCGCAAATCTTTCAACAATGAAACTATGAAAGAGTCCCCTAATCTTCACTGAGAATGAAAATCATTGCCCAATAATGGAAACTAGGTTGTCGAGCAGAAGCCAGAAAAATGCAAAGTGCTAACATATCCGATTGATGATAAAAAATAATAATTATAAGTTTTCTCAACACATTACTATAAATTTTCATCATTACACGAAATTAATACATGAATTACCTTCAATCTTACAATTTCTCCTCCGTTTAGCAACTGAATTCTTAACAGATCATCTAAGATGACAACCAAGGAAAATAAGAGCATCAACCATTGACTCTCAAATTCTTCCATAATCAAAAGGTTCCCCAATTTTCATTCACAAATTAACCATGAATCTAGAATTCACCAAGAACAATAAAAGAATAATGTACTTATTCAAAAGTTTTCGTTGATGACAAAATTCTTTTAACAAATGTCCATTGATTCTGTTAAATACCCAAATCCAATTCATGAATTTATCTCAAACACCCAACCCTTACTATCGGTTTTGTGTACACACAAACAAGGAATTAGCATTTCCAAGAAGAAACAAATAATAACAAAATTACGCACAAATCTTTCTTGATGAAAAAACTAAAAATGCATTCTTTCAAATGTATTCATTCTGTAAAAGAACCTCAATCGCATACAATATTAAGCTACTATTACCATAGGCTTTCATATCTATTTCTGCACACACAAACTGTGAACTAGTAGCTAAGAATGAAGCAATAAAATTACACGCAAATCAATATTGACAAAAGAAAATTCAAAAATACATTCTTTTAATACCATTTTCGACTAATTTTGTTAAAATCTAATACATGAATTAAGTTCACATAACTAGCAAACCCTTGTTGATGAGAAAACCAAAAGCAAATTGTTTTCACAAACGTCAACCGATTTTGAAAACTACCAAAATATAATCCTCACTATCCACTTTGCACACACAATTCTTTGTCGATGATTAAGATTTAATTCTTTTAATAAAATTTAAAATGACCTTTTCTTTTTGGAAATTATTGAATGGACTCGTGTTAAGCACCCAAATCAACTATATCTATATGAATCCACATCAATACCCTACAATTTATACTATTCCGTTAGGCATCCAAATCTAATACATGTGTACAGCTTTGGTTACTCGCAAACCTTTGTCGATAACAAAACTAAAAGTGAATTCTTTTCACAAATTTAAACTGATTCAGTGACTCGCAAATTTGAATATATGATAGCTGAAATACAAAATTCTCACTAATTAGTTTTGCACACACCCAAAACCTTCATGATGACCTAAAATTCAGTTCTTTGTTAAAGAAAATTTGAACTGACTTATGATAATCACCCAAATCAACTACATGAATTCAGCTCAAGTACCCTATATTTATACTATTCTGTTAGGTTATTCACAAACCATTGTAGGTGACAACACCAAAAGTGAATTCTTTTCACGCATTTTTACTGATTCTGTAAACTCCCCAATTGGGATACATGAATTAAGCTGAAACACCAAATTCTCACTATCTATTTTNNAAAAAAAAAACAGATGTCACACTTTTTAAGATAATTTCCACTAATTCTGTTTACCACCAAACCTATTTCATAAATTTAACAAAAATACCTAATACTCTCCACCAGTTTTTGCTCAATACACAAATCTTTGTTGATGAAAATACAAATTAGAGTTTGCCAAGAAGAATGAAATAACAGTACCATTAATCACCAATCTTTGTTGATGAAAAAATTGAAAAGTCAATTCTCTTAAAAGAATTTCCACTAATTGTGTAAACTATCTAAACCCAATAATGTAGCTCAATTATCCCAAAATTCTCTTCAAAGTTTTTGCACACAAAATCGAATTGTATACAAACACAAGTACATAAACATGTAACTTTATATTTGGGAAAACAATTTATCAATTATTTTAAAAAAAAATTTCACTAATTCTGTAAACTACCCAAATCCAATTCATAAATAAATTTAACTCTAATAGCCTAAAATCTCTCCACCTATTTACTCACACACAAGCAAATGTTATACAGATGAATACATACGTGCATATACACAGCCATATACATACATATACATGTACCTTCATATTTGGGAAGGCTAAAAGTAAATTATTTTTAAAAAAAAATTCACTAATTCTGTAAACTACCCAAATCCAATTCATAAATAAATTTAACTCTAATAGCCTAAAATCTCTCCACCTATTTACTCACACACAAGCAAATGTTATACAGATGAATACATACGTGCATACACACAGCCATATGCATACATACATACATACATATATATATACATACACACACATATATATATACTGGTTATAATTATTATTTTTTTATCCGAGTTCTGATTTTCTTGTGATTTTAGCATGTATATGTCGTGTTTTTGACTTTGGTGAGGACTTAGATGTAATTTGGACGGTTGATTGGGGGGTTTTTGTTTTTAGATGTTTTGATTTGATTTGATATATTTGTGTATATATTTCATTATGATAACTAATATAGGGAAACAGTAGCTATGGTGAAATCTTACCCAACTGTGAGCGAGGAGTATAAGGCTGCTGTTGAGAAAGCAAAGAAGAAGCTCAAAGGCTTGATCGCCGAGAAGAACTGTGCTCCTTTGATTCTCCGCCTTGCGTATGTTCCTATACCTATGTTTTTTATGACGACATAGTTTGATTTCCCTTATGTCCAGTATTATGTTGTTGTTGTTACTGTGTTTCTTAACATATTAGGATGTTTTTTCTAATTCATTGGTGGTTATGTTCACGAACCAGCTTAAGTGCTTCTAAATCAACATCTCCTTGATCCTAATGCTTGTTCTAGTATTTACTTTGTCATGGATATAGTTGATTTGATTTTAGTTACAACTAGTGTTTTTTTGGAACTATTGTATTTATTATATTAGTATCCGAGTCTAGACAATTACATATGAAATGGATTAATTGAGGTTTAAGTCAATGCCATATGATTTTGGTGGAGTAATTAAAATTACATGACAAATCTCATGTTTTCATCAACTCAACTTTATTCGTGTACATTTCATTGAGTGTCTGCGTTATTGGGGATTGCAGCATTGGTGCCCCCAGTAATTGAGTGTTTAGTTAGGGTGCGATCTAGAACAGAGAACCAAGTATAGAGAGATGAGGAAAGAAACTGATGCGGCCTTGTCTTTGCAGGTGGCATTCTGCTGGTACCTTTGATGTTTCTACCAAGACAGGAGGACCTTTCGGGACAATAAAGCATCCAGCTGAGCTCGCTCATGGGGCCAACAATGGCCTTGACATTGCTGTCAGGCTCTTGGAACCCATCAAGGAGCAGTTCCCCATCCTTTCTTATGCTGACTTCTATCAGGTTTTACTTCCATTACATCTTTTGTTATATATATATCTAAGTTAAAATGATAATTAAGGTGCTCCCATTTGGTTCAACTTTACTCCAGTGTGCGAGTCCAAATATAGCCTATAGCTATTTGGTAGAAATTCTTGTAGTAAGTGGTTTTATCATTCTAACGGATGATCTTATTATTGTCTATTGTAGTTGGCTGGTGTTGTTGCTGTCGAAGTAACTGGAGGACCTGAAATTCCTTTCCACCCAGGGAGGGAGGTATGTAGATTTTGCAAATTTACTTTTAAAATTTTGCATGTAGGCTTGATATGCTTGAGTAGTGGCCTCGGAGTTGTATTGGCCATCGTCTTCGTTTGTACTTCTGTAGATTCTTGCATTAAATTGTTGATCCTGTTCTTTCCATGTTTTGCTTATACTTAAGTTTGGCTTATATACTTGTTTAGTTCTAAGGTCCTTTCCCTTTGCCATCTCAGGACAAGCCCGAGCCACCAGTTGAAGGTCGTCTTCCTGATGCTACCAAGGGTTAGTATTATAAATAATTACTAGCCGTAGTTTTAATTTAATTTGGGACATGAAGAAGCTGACTGAAGGATGTGTTTATGTTCTACTTCAGGATCAGACCATTTGAGGGACGTGTTTGTTAAGCAAATGGGTCTCACCGATCAGGATATTGTTGCTCTTTCTGGTGGCCACACACTGGTTTGTCTCTTACCATGTTTAACTGCTAGTGTCTTGCCTGGTTAGTGTTTGGTCTAATGCAAGTGGTTAAATACTGATTGCTGCTACAGGGAAGGTGCCACAAGGAGCGTTCTGGATTTGAGGGAGCATGGACTGCCAACCCACTCGTATTTGATAACTCTTATTTCAAGTGAGTTTCTAATGCTTACACAGTAACGTTAAATTCTGAGTTGTGAATTTATTTGAAGCATTTGAGAAAAGGCTTGAGATTCTGTCAGTATACATTGGCAAATAGGGATTTCTTTTCGTTTGGGAAGGTAATAACAATGACCAAAATACTTGACCCGTGATTAAACCGCAATCTGCATTATGTAGCTTAGAGGAGCTTGTTTATATCCAAGGCTTTTCCTAAAACCAGCAAATGTTCCAAGGATTTTAATGATTTCCATAGCCTGTACAAGAGAAGATCAATGAGAGATATATACACCTTTCCTCAAATGTGTGTATGTCATGTAGTTCCTGGTTTTCCTGTAGTCTTTTAGACCCTAACAATTACATGGTATGATTTCCCAGCATTTCTTTTTATTCTTAAGTAGATGGTTCTGATAAAATATGTGAACGTCAAAAACAGTGAACTGATGAACCTTTTCCTTTTGGCAGGGAGCTTCTAAGTGGTGAGAAAGAGGGGCTTCTACAGCTTCCATCTGACAAGGCCCTCCTCGCTGATCCTTCCTTCCGCCCACTTGTTGAAAAATATGCTGCGGTAAGATTCATTTCTAGATGCATTGGACATAGTATTATCAGCTAAGTTGTCCATTTTTCGTATTTGCTTATTCTCTTTAATACTGATTCTTGTGAATTACATGTTCTTAATTTCGCCTCAGGATGAGGATGCTTTCTTTGCCGACTATGCTGAAGCTCACTTGAAGCTCTC
>MKEJ01078239.1:0-12037 GCA_001753735.1 Embelia ribes
AGTATGATAACATGTCTATACTGATTATAACATCGAATCCCGACATATCAAAAACAACAAAATCATAATCGAATATATGATCTGTGATAGATAACTCACACCCTCGATAGATACTATCCATGTATATAATATCTTCCCCCGGAGTATTAATGGAAATGAGCTCTTCCAATTGAGTAATAAGAAGATCTATCATTCTAACAAATGTAGTTATTTATTTAGTATTGGCATGTTGCATTAGTATAAAATGTGGCATAAAAGTTGAGGCATTGATGTTGTTGTGCTGTTATGAAACATTGCATGTTGCCGTTGTTAGCACATGTACTATAGTACAAAGTCGTTACAAGTGTTATAGAAGGAAGCACGAAGTATTTATATATTTATAAAAGTATAGAAGTAAGAAGATTATGTTGCATTAGTATAGAATATGGTTAAATATGGAGACGTTTGTTCTATAGTATAGTTACGAGACGTAGTGTCTTTACGAAGTTTAGCATGTACATAGTAGTATTATGATGACATGCCAAGTGTAGTAAAGAAATAGAAGAGTGTCGTGAAGTGTTTGAAGGATGTAAGAGTTGGTTATTGTGCTGGAGAGTTTTAGAAGTTGATGTTGGTTGAATGGCAATTTTGGACTTGAGTACCGGCATACAGGATGTATGTACTGGTACACAGAAAGTACCCGTACCCAGAGGTTATGTGCCGGTACACAGACCTCCAATTTTATTTGAAGAACTCATTAAAAGCCAGCACACCAAAGGATGTACTGGTACACAGACTTTCCAATTGTGGTTTAGAACTCATGTGAGCTGGCACACAGAAAGGTATACCGGTACACCATAGGTACTAGTACACCAAACCTATGTACCGGTATACCCAATCAATGTGGAAAAGATCCTGGACCCCATTATTTATTGACTTTATAATACACCTTTTCTCCACATTTTTCCAATTCCAAAAAGTTGAAGAGAGAGAGGGGTGGATAGGAAGTCTCACTTTTAGCTCATGATTTCATTTAGCTCCCGAAGTCGAAAGTGAAATATAAGGGTAGATTCTTGGTCCCCGAAGCATACAGATCATTTTGAGATCTTAAATGTCATCTTGATAGTTCATAATCTCTTGATTTTTGTGCCTAGTTCGTACGTGAAATTATAGTTGATTTTCCGTATCCTCGTATTAAGTAGATCATTTTTATATGTAGATTCAAAGTCATTCGAGTTTGATAGATATATCAAACACGAGGTGAAGAAGAAGAAGATTCGGCAATTTTTGGTGATTAGCTTTTGGGAGTTGTTTAACTTCGTATGAGGTATGAGTAGACTACAAAATAATAATATAAGTGTGAATTTGTGTGTGTACCCTTACGTGTAAGTTATGTGTTGGTTTCCTGGTGTTGTTATGAGTAGTATTCGTCAATTTTTAGTTATTGAACTTAGTGTGTAGAATGAACATGTTGAGGTGTTGATAATGAATTTACATGATCTATGTATCGTTCATTCAGATGGGCGTTGCATTTTTCATTATTCGAGTAAAGATGTCGTTTTGATGAAAAATGAGAATTTGATAGAAATGACTTGAATGAGAAAACTTAGAAATAAACTTCAATGTATTGAGAAATTGAAAATGAGAATTTCAAATGGAAAAATGTTGAAAGTGTTGAAATGATTGACGTTAAAAATATATTGGAGCGACGAAGCTCAAAGTATTGTTGAATTTAAAAGCGCTGAGATTTAAAAATTGAAGATTTTAAAGTGTTAGTTACGGAAAATATGTTGAGTTGCATTCATGTGAAATTTGAGTCGTTTTCTATTTCTTTTTGGGAAAAATGTCGCTTTTATATGTGTTGAAAGCAAAAAGAGGGCTAGGTGTCATATCGTGAAAGTCGGAAAACCTGATGAGGGATTATTTTTCTATAATCGTATCCCGTGCGGATAGCAGATTATAGAACGTGTTGAGACACTAGTTTTCACCTTGTGTGTCGTGTTGAGTTAGTGTTGGTGTTAGTATCGATGTCAGATGGTGCTGAGTTTACATAGCATGGACATTGCATTGCATACACTCTTATATGTTGCATCTTACACGTATTGGCACCGCATTGCATCACGTTTATCGTATTACTTAGTAGATTAACTTGTATATTTTTCCTTTTCCATATTGTATCATAACATTGTTTATAGGTACGGAAGCTAACGAGAGGCATCCATAAGATGGTCCTGAAGTGTTGTTTCCACATTCATGATTATTCATTGGCCATAGAAGTAATGTAGTAGAAGTTCCTTGTATTATATTTATTTGAAGTTGAAGTTATAGAAGTTGTATATTTTGTATTACATTTTGTTGTAACCCTTGAGTTTGTTCGGGTTAGAACAAAAGTGTAATATTCATCATGTAGACTCATGGGGTTTTATGAGATTATATATTGTTGAAGCATGAAGCTTATTGAAGTTGTAAATATGACATTTACTTATGAATTGATATAAAAGCGTATGTAGGTTAAGTATATATCTTAATTTAATATAAAGGTCGTATGCAGGTTATAGTGTAGTTTTTCTTTATACGTACTCTGACAATATGCAATACTGTAGAATGAAAAGTGCAAGAAGCAAAGTGGAAAAATTTTCATTTTTAATTTTTTTTCTTTCAAATTATATATTTTTTGTTTTTTTTAAAAAAGAAATAGACTCGCATTCTTGAGTTTTACTAGATTCAGGTTGTGACAAATTTAAAACAGGAAGAATACTTTCTCTAGGGGAGACTTAATATATCTCTTTCCTATGCAATTATGGAATACTTTCACATGGGTTGTTTTCTAAGTGGCTCAGGTATGCCTCAATATTATTGATTTGGTACATTTGTGCCACAAGTTCTTGATATAATATACTTGCCTTTAATTTTTCACTGCTAACGGCAAAATATTATGGCAATATACAATAGTATTTTTTTATATAATTCGTTATTACTAATGGTAAAGTGTAAATAATAGCTTACTATAAGCAGTGGCAAATTAAAAACAGATATATCATATCAAGAATTTGTAGTATAGGTGCTCCAAATGAATAATATTGGGGCTCGTGTGTACCACTTGGGTTAAAAAAACTCCTTTCACACGGTATTCTAATTTTGTTTGATGTTGTGACAAAATATAAAACCTCCTAAGGGATTTGCTCTCAATAAAAGGAATTCTTTTTGATATTGTACATTTTTTTTACAGAATTTTTAAATTTTAAGGATAAAATTATTATAAATTAAGAAAACATTATTAAACTAATTTTAAAAAATAAATAAAATTTTAATATTAATAATAATTTATTCTAATTTTGTAGTAATTTGTCCTTAAAAAAATATAAGAATGTGTGTATATTGCAGGAGATAAAACGTCTTCTATAGAGAGCGCGTCAATTGTTAAGGGAGGCCGAATTTGACAGACAAAGGTATTGATACTCTCTGTGGTGCATGATTAACTATTGAAATTAAATAATTTTTTTAATATTTTTTTAAAAATTTATATATTTAATCTCGCTGCTGATTTGAAAATTAACTATTCGGAATCCTGTTTGCGCAACACCTATGCCAATTATCTCTAGCCATTGTTAAGAGCCTCAGACACATTTAAAATACTCTGCAGATAAAATCCTTTTCTTCTCTCCTTTACCCCCATTTAATTTTTATATGCTGATTTGAAGCCCACATATAACGGTCAATTGAATTTAATAAGACTTTATCAATTAACAACAATTGTTCAAACCAATAAACTATCATCCTTTAATGCAAAGAATGGCCCACAACAACATCAAACGGTCACCTTTTACAATTCCAAGGCCACCACCAAAAATCAATACGCGAGAAAATTAATTAACACAGCAAAAAAATCTAAATTTATTAATTAAAGAAAAGTGCATAATTTAAAGAATTTGGTCAGAAAGAGAAGGTAGCCGCCGGAAAAAATTCACAGGCACCGATGGCATATCACCGCGGAACCTCGGGTGGCGGAGGTAATAGAAACCGGACCCCAACGCAAAGACCTTAAACGGTACCACGTAGAACACCAAAGAAGTGACCAAACACACGATTGCAAATATACCCGTCGCCCTTGGATCCCTCCAATTCAACAATGCGTCCAATCTCTCACCCTGTGCAGCCA
The DNA here is from genome assembly GCA_001753735.1 of Embelia ribes. Classification (NCBI taxonomy): domain Eukaryota; kingdom Viridiplantae; phylum Streptophyta; class Magnoliopsida; order Ericales; family Primulaceae; genus Embelia; species Embelia ribes. Next base: position 4,139 of record MKEJ01078239.1, read on the forward strand.
CGTCACCTAAAAGTGTTTGTGCCCTACCCGCTAATGCCCTTAACCTGTCATATCTGACCCTAACTTGATCACCCGATCGTGTGGTCGGGAATCCATCAAACTCTTCATCGTACTCGTCGAGGTTCACAATATCAACACATGATAGCCTCGGGTCCATGGGCAGAGGGACCCTTTGGCGGTAACGAAATCTTAGTCCTAAGATCAAGAACGCGTACATAAACATGGTAGGCAATACTAGATGTGTGCATAATATGACGGCTAAAAGTAAGATATGGACTAAAACTGTGGTGGGCGGGTGAACCCAAGTTCGGATCCCATCAAGCCACCTCGTAAATGTGGCAGCCTTGGTTAAAAAACCCACAAACCGAAACCAATTAGCCTTGCTTCGCCTCATGCTCCACATGTGCGTGTCCGAGTCGATCATGAATTGAACCACCTCCTGACCTAGAGCAGGCTCGGACCGGGCTAAACGTGCTGTGACTATTCTCATTGCTGTGTGTCGCAGAATGTCCTGTTGGGCCGGCCCCAAAGGGCGCAAATAATGCATCCTAGGCAACATTGGGTTCATATACACTTGAATCAAACTGAGCCACGATGAGCACATGAACCTGACCGCTATCTCAATTTCCCCCATCTTCTTTGGCCCACTAGGTAGTAGCACCGTAAGCGAATATGAACCCGTATATACATGATTAGTATCAAGTGTCGACAAGCGTACTCGTAATTTCCCAACTCTCACATCCTTTGCTTGCTTATACCTCCCATTATCAAACACACCAATTGTGAGTACGGTACACGGATCGTACACATCCCATGTGTACTGCTCATTCCACCGCGGATTAAACCTGTCAAGGATTGTACGTGTACGGACCCACTTGGGCCCATACTTGGCCACCACATAAGCATCCATCGTGCCACGTGTACCATCCATGGTCTTTACTGGCAACAGATTAGTGGCACCACGTATGCCTAATTCCAACAATCCTATTGGTGCTTTCACTAATTGTTTTGAAGTGGCTCTCACATCGCTTGTCACGTGAGCCGCCTCGTCAATCACGTGATACCCACCCTCCAGGCAAACCCGCACGTGTATCCTCCCCGTGTATGGCCGAGTCTCGTCTCCAACAAGATTAAACCACTTCGACCTTGGTTCTGTCTTATCATCCGTCCGCCTATCAACACTTGCCACGTGAACCTTGGCATTGCCAACAGTTTGAGAATTTGACACATCTTCCACCGTGATCACCAAAAAAGGCTCAAAAGGTTCGGCTGCAACAAAGACAAGGTCCTCATTCCACGTGGGGTTAGAAGAGGAGCAAGCCGACCCAACTGTGGTCCTGCTCGTTTTGAACAACTGCGAGCCAAGTTGAGCCTTTACATAAAGCTCGGGACTTTTTACTTTTGGCTCGGATCCCAGCCCTAGCTGTAAATCTTGTGTTTGTATAACAGTTAGCCTAAGATACCACAACTTCGGAGATAGATACACCTTGGCTCGGGTTTCGGGTACGAACCCGCCCGAATCTGACTGCCACGCCTCGGAGAAAGACTCATCTGCCTGGGTCCCGATCCACACCGCAAGCATGACATCATTTTCCGTCGAGTCCTCCGACCCCGCCCCACCTTCCAAAGTGTACCACTGTGGCGCCAAGGGGCTATCCGGTGGAACCCGCTTTGGAATTTCCATCAGATCAAACGAAACTGTTCCGAGCGAGGCTTCGGCCTGGATATTATCGGCCACTTTTTTCTCAGTCCAGACCGATACTTCCAGGGAGGTGGAGTTCAATCCTTCCTTATCGAAAGCGAAAACTTGATCCCAATCCTTCCCTTTCTCGCTCTTGGTTTTTATACTGTGCGTCCCAACCACAAGCTTACTGTACACCGACGAATCAGGCTCCTCCACTGCCCGCTTCACCTTCACAACACGGATGAACAAGAAAGGCATACGTTCCACCAGATCATAGCTCTGATCACCGCCACGTGGCCGGAGCTCCATGTCACTTAGCCCCAAATGCGGCTGATTTTTGACAACCTCAACCTTTGGCTTCTCGGCCTGAGCCACTGGAGGCTTCTGCACCACCGCCTCATCAGATGGTGGCGGAGTTGGTGGCGCAGCATCCGGAGCCGGATTTTCTGGCAGCTTCTCCTCTTCCTTCTTTTCCTCCTGTTTTGCCTCCTCTGCAGGTTTTTCCTCCGCCGTGGGTTTTTCCTCTGGCGATGGTGGAGGTGGAGGCTCTGGTTTTTCTTCCAGAGCTGCCGCCACGTCATCAGCGAGCCAGACCTTGATGCCAATCTCGCCCTTAACCTGGGAGAAAACGCTGCGCTTCTCCAACGGATAGTAAACCAATTCAGATCTGGATTTACCGAATCGAGACCCAGATATTTTGACTCGGCCGAGGAATGTGCTCTTCCTATTCGTCTTCTTATCATTATATACATTTAATTCGAGCGTCTCCACCGAGATAGAGTCAAGATCACGAACAAGGAATTCTAGTTTCTCATCCCATTCGGGGTTGAGATCGCGGTGTTTGGTTTTCGTTCTCCTTCGTTGTCCGTCGAAGTCAGCGATGACGTACGCACTGGCGGTGCCCTGGCCGTCTTTTGGCATTAGGTTCTTTGCGTTGCAAATTTCAACTATCAGCTTTCGGGTTGAGGATTCGGCCATTTGGACGGAATTAAGTGAGAGAAAGTGTTTAAGAGTGGGAGAGAAATGGTTGTGTTTTGGGTGTTGAGTGCGACTGAGTGGCATATGACTGTTGGAGAAGGGACAAATATATAGAAAGAGGGTAGTATTTTCTTACAAAATAAAACTTGTATGTTGTCTAAAAGAATATTTCTGTACGATTTTATACACTATTCCAAATAGAAAATCAATTACTTTTGTACCATTGGATTATATGCAATGGTAAGTGGGATATGACTATTTAAGAAGGGAACGAATTAATATATATTGCAAGAGTTTTAATATTTTTAAAATTCTAATAAATTTTGCGACTGATGAATTTTTAAAGATAAATCTTTTTACGATTTTTCTACTTTATTTCAATTAAAAATGCCTGGATTAATTTTTTTGTCCATCATTTTTTATGCAGAAATATATTATACTTTTATTAAATTAAAATGATTGAGAAAGCTCATATAAGGAAAAATCAATATAAATTTAAATATTTATTTTTTTATGTATTAATATTTGAAAAATTTGCAAATAATTATGTATATATAATTTCTATTCAATAGAAAAACATAAACATGTATAATTTCAATTGTACTACCAATTAGATAAAATAATGTATATAATTTATATTCAAATAAATACGGACTTGACATGAGAGAACTTATTTTTTTCGTAAACAAATCACAGTACGAGAGCTGACCTCCATACAAGAAATTTTTTTTCTTGCACTAATATAATTAATTATGACCATATATTTTTGGTAAGATTAAGTGAAATATCGATTAAATGAGTTTTAAAATAAAATAAAATAAAAAGATATTGGAAATCCTATATGTTTTTTTAAAGAGTGTTTTAGTATAATTTCTAGATGGTATTCTTGTATTTAAAGAATAATAACATGTTCTGGTATTATAACATTTCCCCATAGTATGATGTAAAATTTATGTACCGAGATCTTAAGTGGCAAATAAAACTTCTTCAATAGGGTAATTTACAATTTGCCTAGAGTGAGGTTTTTGAATATTTCAAAATATCTATTGAGATATTTGAAATTACGTTTTCTCCCAAGTTATAATATAAGTTTTATTTACCTATGAAAATATCATACCATCACTCACTTTCTTGTCTTATTTTATTTATTTTAAAACTAATGACTCAGAAAATTAAAGAAAAATAAAAACATCATATTTTAAAGAAAATATTTTCATTTAAAAAATGTAATGATCAATTTAAAATCTAGAATATGAATGCTAGTAGGGATGGTAACTGCGGAGCGGGGCGGGGGCGGGGGCGCAGGGCGGGGGCAGGGTTTTGCCTTCCCCAATCCCATTCTGCCCCTCTTCCGGGACAGATTTTGACTTCCCCATCCATACCCTAGCAAAAGATCAGGTTTCCCTGTTGGTCCCCACCCCGTCAATGAATAACAAAATTAAAAATTTTATTTTGCTTTAATTAAAATTAACAAGTCAAAAATTGTACTTTAAAAAAATAAACAAATAAAACATTCACATAATTAAAACAATCAACCAGAAATTGGAACTTCGTTTTCTTTCAATTACAAATTAAAAAAAAAACTAATACTTTAGAAACATTTTGTTATATTTCAAATAACACCCATAATATCAAAATACCATAATAAAAATACAATCAAATATTCTGTAATTTTCCCAAAAAAAAGTTTTATACATAATGAAACTTTTCAATTAAAACAAATATAATACCCTGAATAGATAAATGAAAATATTATTATAATTATGTAAACAATAGGACGGGTTAGGGGTCGGGGCGGGACGAGTATCTGTATTTTTATTCCCGCCTCCGTCAAAGTCGAGATCGGATTTTTCCTGTCAAAATCGAGACGAGTTCGGATCTTATTGACATGCGAATATGCTAGTTAAATGTTATTTTTTTAATTATAGGGATAATTAGTAAAATTTAAGATGATTTTCACTTTATACCAAAAAATTTGATATTTAAGTGCAATGAATATATAAACATCATTGGAGAGAGTGTAATTTTAAGAGGCATTTGAGGTATTATGAAATTGTAGTAAGAAACCAAATGGGGAAAAGTGCAATTTACCGTTAATAAATCACAAAGTACTAAATCAGTTCCCTATGTAATGAATTCGTCACCTTTTATTATAATTGTAGTTCATTTGCTAAAGGAAAAAATTGTTAAAAAAAAAAACAACATCGACAGCAACAATAGCAACAAACAGTGGGTAGGTTTCTAACGTTTGATAATTTATGTCTAAATTATTTTCTACTAAAATTGTCAGAATTTTCAACTACTGCAGATTGAAATAAAGGAGGATTTTGAGGGAGCGTATGACATGTCAGAGGTGGCACGTAGGCTGCGTTGGATGGCTGACGTGGCAATGTCTTTATATGCGACATAATCTTTGTACGGATACGGTGGCAAAAATATGGGCTCTGATTCGTCCGCTCCGTGCTTGGTGCTGATCATCTGCGACGGGCTTTAAGGGAAATAATAATTAATGTTGCGTAAATTACAAATTAAATGAATAATTGAAATGAAATTTAGCTGGCTATTTTGTGATTTGAAGGTGTTCTATCCACCTATTATTTATCTATTGGTTGCGCTGAAGAAAAATAAAAGATCAAAAGAAAAGAAAAAAGATAATTCAATGTATTTAAAATATTTCATCAAATTTCGTTAAGTTTTTGTCGATAATGATCCACTTTGAAAAATAATTTTAAAAGTGACATACTTTGATTAAGTTTGTATAAAATGATTCAGTTTGGTTAAAAAACATTTTATTTAATTTTATTATATTGTATGAAATTTAAATTTGCATATTTGATGTTATTTTGAGGTAGGACTTAAGAATACTTTTGTCACATAACTTATTTACAGACTAAATTCATTGAGCTATTCTAACATGAAATCCAGATAGTAGAGGAAAAAAAAATTACAATGTGGGTTCTATTTGATTTCATTTTGAACGGAAAGACGAATAATTAATTTTCATAAATCAATTACATTACTCGTTCCTCAACATATATTTAAATTAGATGATTATGCAGATTTTATGGTTATTAAAAAATTTATGAATGGCTAGAATCTATTGTTGCGCGTGGTCCCTGTTTAAAATAGGAGGTCACTTCGTATTTGACGTGGTGAAAACTGATATTTGTCCGTTATATTTTTCGCAATTAGTACCTATAAAATCTAAATAACACCTTCCTCCAAACTACTTCATGAATTTGATGTGTTCAAACGAGAAAGTAACTCAAGTTAGACACTAAAAAGTCACATCATGTCAATATCATGAATTCGCACGAAGTACATCTCATACATAAAGTGATACTTATTTTGTCCATTTAGGATAAATCAAAATAAAATAAATTATCATAATTATACTTTTTAATTATCAATGGAAGAGTTAAATTTAAAAAATTATTAAGGGTATTTAAGTCATTTGTTTTCCATTCAAAATTTAAAATTTAAATTATATAAAACTGTGTATCAAATCAAACCATCAAATAAGACTTGGATAGAGGAAGTATATGCCAATAATTAATTTTCTATAGCTCATTTATTACGTGGTTTACAAGAAAATACATGATAAATGCATGTATAATGGAAGCTCGTAAATACCTTTTGTATTTTGTACCGTCAGATTCTCTTGTTATGTGCTTCTAGAATTGAATACGGACCATCACAAATATCAATTTTAATCAATGAATGTTGTATTAATATGCATATAACGACATTCATATTGGCTATTCTGACGTGTCAATCATCTATTACAATTGTTAGAATTATGCACACCACTGATCCTCAAATTTTTGTGCACAAATTTACAAAAGTCAAGATGCATATCACATGTAGAATTTTACTATTACCATCATTCAAGTATTTTCTGATAAAACAGTGAGGATCAATGGTTCTATAAAAGAATCAAAATAATTAATCTATTTTTAGTTGTAATATAGCACAATATATTTGTATCAAAATACCAAAGAAACCAAAAAGAGAAAGAAGTTAACTTTAATCGTTTGCAAGCCACTTTTGAAATTAAATTATCCAACAAGGGGCAATTATGTCCATTCAGCGGAATATGGAAGAAGATAACTGTGAAAATCACTTTTATTTTTGTCTTATTACACAATAGAACGTGAATAAAGAGAAGGCCACTAGCAGCTCTCTGAAAATATGAACGTTATTTTTGTTCTGGTGCTCTTAAATTGTTTAATGGAAGAAGGGTAAACGACTAGAGAGAGTTTTTTGTTTTTAGAGTAAGTATATGTTTCATTACCCTTTACGTACGATTATTACACAATTAAATAAAGGCTAAGTTCTATTATGAACATTCATGTGCACGACATATGCATGTGGTTCTTTCTCCTTTTGCTTGTCTGATAATGCTGCAACGTATGAAGGTTTACCAAGGGGATTTAAACTTGTTTTCAAATAAATGGTTGTGTTATGGTTTTAGAGAAAATGCAACAGTTGGGGTAATTGAAGTTACGATTTATCTTATAAAATGTCCTCCTCTTTTCTTTTTTAAATCTGTGGTGTAGCGGATTGTAATGATCCGTAATGCCACATAACGATCTATAGGCATTTTAACGGCTGAATAAAGGTGGTGGCACCAAATACACTTCAAAATTCATTTTCACTACTATCTCGTCTCATATCAGTTTTGGTCATACGTAATGACGTAAAGTAATTATTGTGGCCAATTTTTAAAACCATAGCATCAAACAACCACAATTTTAAAAAATATCTAATATTTTAATATAATTCCACTTATGTATTTTATGATACATAGTCTATCTCAAGTCAGGATAAAGGAGAAGGGTTGCAGTAGATTGACGATTATCTATAAAAAAATACTCACACCACATGGAATGGAACCAAATAAGAAATTCATTGGGGGCATTCTCTACTCAGCTACACGCTAGATTGGATCCCGGGTGTGGTGTTAAATTGGCAAAGGCTGGGGCGTTTCCTCCATGACGCACTGCATCGGACCCTGGGTGTAGTGTCAAATTAGTAAGGGTGTAAGTTAGGGCGTTCCCCCGAAGCGACGCGTTACATCGATGCATGTATGTGAAATAGGCAATGGTTCTCAAATTTGAATGGACGGATGCGGATAAAGAAGTTAGTCTATGAGCATAGAATTTGTCTGGTATCTTGGAATATAGGGTTCTTGATTGGTAGACTAGCAGAGATTGAGAAAGTGATGAATAGAAGAA
>MKEJ01078242.1:0-10743 GCA_001753735.1 Embelia ribes
ATCTATAGCAATGACTCGACCCCAACACTCAACCACCACCACGAGGAACAGAAAAAAGCTTATCGTCCTCGTTTTCTCGTCCCTCATTCTACTTGCTTTGGTTATCGGTATAGTCGTCGGAGTTCAAAACAACAAAAACTCCGACAACAATGCCGACAACTCCGCTAGCCACGCCATCATAAAGTTCTCGTGTAGCGCCACATTGTACCCGGACCTATGCTTCTCGTCCCTCGCCACCATGCCTGGCATGAGCCAAAAAGTCAAGAGCCAAAAGGACGTCATCTTGATGTCGATAAACATAACTTTCACGGCCGTTGAGCACAACTACCACCACGTGAAGAAGCTGCTTTTGACGAAGGCCTTAACGGAAAGGGAGAAGACGGCGTTGCACGACTGTTTGGAGATGGCCGATGTGACGTTGGACGAGCTGAGGAAAACTGAGCAGGAGTTGAACGAGTATCCAAACAAGAAGAAACTGTCGCAGCATGCCGATGATCTGAAGACGCTCGTGAGCTCCGCGATTACTAACCAAGAATCGTGTCTCGATGGATTCTCGCACGAGGATGCGGACAAGTAAACAAATTCGTGTTATTATTATTATTATTATTATTTTTAATTCCAACTGGATATAAATGCATTACGCTATCCACCTTCGGTTGCTAAAATAAAGTATCGTGGATTCTTGGTCCGTCACAAAATTATCATTATCTTTTGGGTAATTTTAATAAATAATCACCGTAAATTTAATTTCCAAAATTTATAGGGAAGGGCATAAATATCTACTGTCATTAGGTTGCCATTTAATAATGGTATACTTTATAGTTCTGGCAGTTTAAAAACAACAAAATCTAAAGTGAGGGGAAAATTATTGTTTCAAAGAGTAAAAAATAAAACCAATAATCTCCTCCTATATCTTTACTACAAACAACAATTCATTTTCAACATAAAAGTTGCCTGCTTTTTTTTGTGGGTAAAAAATTGTCTAAAAGAGTAATATTTCGTATCTTCTTGTAGTATTTGATTTTATTTTTGCTATATTATATAAAAACTAAATTGTAATTGTAACATTCATTTACCTACAAAAAACAGGCACGTGCGGGGGGCATTACTGGAAGGAGAAGAGCACGTGGAGAAGATGTGTAGCAACGCCTTGGCAATGATAAGAAACATGACCGATACCGATATAGCCACCCAACAGACACTAACGGGAAGAAAATTAAAAGAACAAATTAAAAATAAAAATAACGGGTGGCCGGAGTGGTTGTCGGCTGGAGACCGTCGTCTACTGCAGTCGTCGACCGTGACCCCTGACGTGGTGGTCGCGACGGATGGGAGCGGCAACTACAAGACGGTGTCGGCTGCTGTCGCAGCTGCACCAAAGAAAAGTAGCAAGCGGTATGTGATTAAAATCAAAGCGGGAGTGTATAGAGAGAATGTGGAGGTGCCTAAATCGAAGACGAATATAATGTTTGTTGGCGATAATAGGAAGACTACTATTATTACCGGGAGTAGGAACGTCCAAGATGGGAGCACTACTTTCCATTCTGCGACTGTTGGTAAGTTTTCTTTTCCTTAATTAAAAAAAATATAATATATATATATATATATATACAAAAAAAGGTTTATATATTCATTACAGGTTCCCCAAGCTTGATTCAAAAATTTCAAAATTGAATACTAGCTGTCGCCCAAATTTGAGCTGACACATTGGTATATCATTTTGGATGATAAAAATTATATTAATTAATTAATATGTGATTTATTTAAGTGTGAATTATATGGGGTCACTTGTGTCGATATAGGCTCCTATTTTGAAAAGTTAAGGATTTCTAATAGGAGGAAAACTCTAGAATAGATCAAATAGGTCACTTTTTCTAGAACTTGGGACACAATTTATCACTATTTAAGAGTTAAGAACTATTGCTATTGCGATTACAATTATAAGAACCAAATAGAAAGTTCGTTAAAGTTTATTGAAACGACCATTAATGCAATTACCCTATTATATTTCTTCAACATTATTAATCGCATAACATGATCTTTGTGTTATTATGTACGTGTATTTTCGGGTTTTGAGAAAAGGTTTAAGTACTATATAAAAAATAAAAGAAAAACTCATGTAACGTTTGGAAATCATAGCATGAGCACCTCTTCAAATAAATTACTTCAAATTTAAATATTTTATCTTTTACGGAGAAAGCTGCACGCAGGGGTCCACTTGTAACGTCCTATATTTGAAGCACCAAACGTATATGATTTTTCGGTGGTATTAGAAGATTGTTTATGCCGCGTATAAATTTTATTTTATCAATTTATTTTTATAAAAAATTGGGATAGAATTTGATTTTTTAATTTGTAACTTGAATTTATCTATTATTTAGTCTGAATAAATTGAAAATTTTAAATTATATATATTTTATTCTTTTTAAATAAAATAAAATTAATTTATTTACTTAAAATGTCCGACGAAGAAACCGAATAATATTCGTATGTTCCTAAATGACAAAAACCGTGAGCAAGTGCCAACTCTAAATTGCCTCTTTTGAAATCAGGTACAATTATTTATATGTGATGTTTGGTGCTTGTTCCATTATCTCTGTCGTGAATCTGAAGTCCATTTCTATATGAATTTAGAATGGCAAACAAAATTTATTATCTAAAATAAACGAAGTAGCGCATCTTAATTTGTTCGAGCTCTGTTTTAATTTGCTTCAAAAAGTTAAATTCACCAATAAATTTGTACATAAAGTAATTGACTAATTATATGACTTTTTGTGTTCCTTTTTTTATTTATTTTTTGTTATGATCACTTTTTGTGTTACCTAATATGCTACAAACAAGAAACTTAAATTAGCAGACGACATTGCGGACCAAGTAAGGTGCCTAATCTAATAATCAGAGAAAAAAACAAATAATTACGTGATATTTTGGAAACATATTATTCAAACTTATAACCAAACTTTTCTTAAGGCTGTGACTAAGCATTGGCCGATTATTTCGGAAAAGTGATTGTACTGACCACAGTACCAATGTCTACGCATGGCACATGCTGTAGGCCCCACTTGATTGGGAGATATCAATATGCTATCACTAATTTTTAAACCTTTTGGAAGAGTTAAAAAAAATAAATTGCATATATTTGCATTTTGGGCAGAAAAAATAATCCTTTTTATTTTAGGATTGAGTGCAAATAACAAAATTATTCCGTCATAATTTTTAAAGGGAATAATAAAATAAAAATTTGTACGGATAGTTTTGGCAAGCTACATGAAATTGAAAATTTTAATTTAATTAATTAATTTATTTAACTAAATCAGATAATTATTTATGTACTAAAAATATTATTCTTATATATATTGTTATAATAAGTTATGCCAATAAAGACTACTACAATTAAGGTGGCTGACAGATTATCATTATTGGTAACATCTTTTTACACTGTTTTTGACTTTTGGTGTTATTACTTTACAGCAAGACACCCACATTGTCACTGTTGGCTTTGTTTTAATTGTGTACCAACCTTGTGATAAAGTTACATATCATTGTCAAAAATAGAGAAGCAATTTAACGGATACAGTTTACATTCTATTAATAATCATCGGACATGTCTGGTCATTTTAATGACTTGTGCACATGATCAAATAAATCGTATTTTCCAAAACTAACTTAGGTTTCGTTATTTGGTTGCAGCCGTAATGGGCGAGCGCTTCCTAGCCCGTGACATAACCTTCCAGAACACCGCGGGGCCATCCAAGCACCAGGCTGTCGCCCTCCGCGTGGGCGCTGACCTATCCGCATTCTACCAGTGCGACATGCTGGCCTACCAAGACACCCTCTATGTCCACTCCAACCGCCAGTTCTATATCGGGTGCTACATCGCTGGCACGGTTGACTTCATCTTTGGCAATGCTGCCGTAGTCCTGCAGGACTGCGACATCCACGCCCGACTCCCCGACTCTGGGCAAAAAAACATGGTCACCGCACAGGGCCGAACGGACAAGAACCAGAACACTGGCATCGTGATCCAAAAATGTAGGATCGATGCGACTTCTGATCTGAAGCCCGTTAAAAGCAGCTTCCCGACTTACTTGGGGAGGCCGTGGAAGGAGTATTCTAGGACCGTGTTCATGCAATCAACAATAGGTGACGTGATTGTCCCTGCTGGGTGGCACGAGTGGAGCGGAAGCTTTGCACTCAGTACGCTCGAGTACAGAGAATACGCAAATACTGGGGCCGGGGCGGGGACCGGGAATCGAGTGAAGTGGGAAGGATATAAAGTGATCACTAGCGCCACCGAGGCTCAACAATACACTGCAGGGACTTTTATTGGTGGTGACGGTTGGTTGAGTTCCACGAATTTTCCGTTCTCTCTCGGGTTATAGGGAAGCTTATTAGAGAATTAAGATTAATTCAAGTGCATGGTATTATAATCCCCTCAACTTATTAATTAGGGATTTGGATCTTGGTTCTAGATGACGAGAACACGTTGAAATTAAATGGGGATTATTATTAGTAGTGTTTGGTGATTTTAAAGTCTTTATTATTGTGAAAATTAGTTGAGTTCAAGAGCGGCAACCTTTTTGGTTTTGTGAATAAATGAAGAGTGTGAGGGGTTTAATGTGTGTGAATCAAAGGGATATGTAAGAAAATAACTTTTATTCTCTATTGCCTCCCTTTTCTACTCACTCTTGACCATTGATGATTGATATGGAGAAAAAAATATATAAAGATCGGTGAATTAAGTTATGGATATTTTCTTGTACAAAACGAACATATACATCAGTTGAATCTCTCTGCTAAAACAGATATCACGTCCTTTAGAAATTTCCAGAGCGGAAAACTCGACGGAACTATTAATGAAAAATTGCATGTACCATCCACTTGACACAACAGTGGAAATGAGTCGAGTTAAGATGGACTTTTCGGACTTGTTTACCGAATGAGCCATCAAAATCTCTGTTTTCATTTTTGTTTATAACGTGATAAAAACCTCCATTTAAACTTCTCATTGTCAAATGTGATATGGATATTTGCTGGAGAATTATTGAAGTGCAGATGCTTGAGTTATTGTCAAACAAACTTTTGTTTTAATCATGGAAAAGAAATAAATCTAAGAAAGGTTCAGCCGATGGGGAAAAAGGCACAAGTTTTGTTTTGTTCTGTTTGTTTTGTTCGGTTTTTTTCTTCTTCTTCTTCTTGTTGTTATAATGATTATTTTTTAATTGAAATGGTGCAGTGGACCTGTGGGGGATCGAATACACGACCTAGGGTTTTAGCAGAGACAACTCTTTAATTATTTATATTATTTTACAACAATATGGGTTGTTGTTTTAGCAAGAAAAATTACCCACAAACAGTTCCTACTGGGAACAAATCCGGTGTAGGTGGTACCACCAATCATAACCAACACCATCAACAACAACAACAACAGAATTACCAAAAACCCTACCCTGAACCTGAGACACACTATCAACCACAGCCACCTCAGCCCCAAAACCCTCCACCACTTAAGCCAGCTCAACCTAAACCAGACTCGGACACAATCTTAGGTAAGCCGTTTGAGGACATTAAGTCTTATTATAAGCTCGGGAAAGAGCTCGGTAGGGGCCAATTCGGGGTCACTTATCTCTGCACCGAGCTCTCCACGGGGCATAGCTATGCGTGTAAGTCTATAATGAAGAGGAAACTGAGGACAAAGAATGATAAGGAGGATGTGAAGAGAGAGATACATATTATGCAGCACTTGAGCGGGCAGGTGAATATTGTCGAGTTCAAGGGCTCGTACGAGGATAGGCAGTCGGTTCATGTTGTGATGGAGCTTTGTGCCGGTGGTGAGCTGTTTGATAGGATCATCGCGAAAGGACACTATACTGAGAAAGCTGCGGCCTCGATTTGTAGGTCAATTGTGAATGTGGTACACGTTTGTCATTTTATGGGCGTCTTGCATAGGGATTTGAAACCAGAAAATTTCTTGTTGTCGAGCCCCGATGAAGGGGCTATGCTAAAGGCAACTGATTTCGGGCTGTCTGTATTCATTGAAGAAGGTAGTTTCCTATTGCTATTGTACTTAAATTGCATTATTTATTTTTTAATGTCTATCGTCTATGTATTTGTGCTTATTTGTTGTATCCTCTTTGTAAGGCCAGGAGTATTCATGGTTCTTTTCTTAGTATAGTAAAAATAAATTTAATGTTTAGGGTCTATTTGATCGCGGTACCCATTTTCAGTTTCCATTTACAGTTTCCATTTACAGTTGTTTCAGTTTTCAACTTCAATGTCATTTGAAGTTGCCATTTTTACTGGTCAAAATGAAAATAGCGAACACATTGGATAGACAGTTATTGCCAAAAAGCTACAAACTGTAAAAGTATGTTCGTATGCATAAGCTGCAACGATTTAGATATAACTGCGAAAGAGTCCGGCCACGCCATCATGGCATGTGGTGTGACGATCACTTAATAATTTCCCAGGACATGTGTTTCGGTTGGTCCAAAATGATTAGTTATTCTTAATAATAACTAGGGACACATGGCAAGATGTCTCACCTCTAACAACTTCACCTTTATATATTCCCCTGTTAACAATATGTTTCCCTCAAAGTGGTCAATAAAGCAGTTGTTCGAGAATCTTCCTTCAAATGAGCCACACTGGGGATCCACTGGAAAGTTTTCTTTGCTCCCAAAAGTAGTTTTCATCCAAAACAGGGTAGCTACAAAAATGTTTCAGTCTCAAAATCCGGATAACGCAAGTAACTTTCAGAAACAATCCCTTAAATTCTACACTTTCAGTCCGCTTTGTCATGAGGATTTTATATGTGACTATATGTCTCCCACACACCATATTCAAGTACGTGGTGAAAAGGAAAACGACTCTCGGACTTTTCCTTATATTGAAATTTTTTTCGCAAATAAATTTTGAATGATGCTACTATCTATATATCTAAATTTGACAAAAAACTTAAATATGTGTCTTATTCCAGGTAAGGTATATCGCGATATGGTTGGTAGCTCTTATTATGTTGCTCCTGAAGTTCTACGACGCAGTTATGGGAAGGAGATAGATATATGGAGTGCCGGTCTTATCTTGTATATTCTACTTAGCGGGGTACCCCCCTTTTGGGCTGGTAAAGTACACTTTTTTTGCTTTATATGGATTGTTTTGATTGGTTTTTGATGGAGAAATTTATAGAAAATTGTATTTGAAATCCTTTTCTTTTGTTCTTTAAGTCTATGAAACTTTGTTCAAACATTTTAGTCACTTAATTGTACAATGCAACTATTGTCCTTGCATTGAGAAAACCCCAAAACCTAGTCCTGAGAGTTCTTTCCCAACACTATTTTTAGATATTTGTTTTCGGACAACAATAGCCCCTTCCCCGACAAGTTCTCCAGAATCTAGAATTAACGAAACCCCAAAAGGGAATAAGGGTAAAAAACCAAATATGCCGATGAATGTATGAATTCCTTTTCTGTGATGTTAAATAAACCCATGAAATCCTGGATTAATAATTTTGCCACTGATTTCTGCTGTAGAAACTGAGAAGGGAATATTTGACGCCATACTGCAAGGAGATATTGACTTTGATAGCGAACCATGGCCATCAATATCACACAGTGCCAAAGACCTAGTTCGGAAAATGCTGACGCAAGACCCTAAGAAGAGGATTACTTCTGCAGAAGTTCTCGGTATACCACCCCCCTCATTCTTCTTATTATTTTGAATGATGTCCATGTGTTAATTATTTGCATTTGACTGTTTGCAAGTTGGGATGAGCCGGAGGCTTTGGTAAAATTATGATTTTCACTGGCAGCATTTGCTAGTCTCTCCATGAACATAGATATGAATCGTTATAATATCCAAATCATCATTTTGAAAGATCTTCGTTTTATTTTGGTCACGTCCTGCAGTCCATCCGTGGAGTGTAGAAGTCTGTAGCATGTGTCTTTATAATAAGCTCTAACTCTAATGTCTCCGAAGAAAAATGTGAGCTTTTGGAAATTTACATCATAACAATTTGTTCAGTTTGAAAGCTCATAAAATATAAAATATTGGGTACTAATCATTCTTTAAATATCCATTGACCAGCACACCCATGGATGCGGGAAGGTGGAGAAGCGACAGATAAGCCTATGGACAGTGCTGTTCTCTCTAGAATGAAGCAATTCAGGGCTATGAATAAGCTCAAGAAACTTGCTCTGAAGGTTAGTTGTCATACTTTTTATCTTGTGTTGATATTGTTTGATTTTTGTAATTTTGTGTTGCTTAGAGAAGTTTTGTAGTTTTTGTTGCTTAGAGAAGTCATTCTTTTGCTTTCAAAATAATATTGGTTTTTGGTTGATATATATATGTTTAAAAAAAATTGTGACTGGAAGGAGCAAGCAATTCAATAAAACATCTTTTCAAATTTCAATATATTTTTGTTTCATGGGTGGTGGAAACAGGAGGCAAAAAATTTTCATTTCTTCATTCTATGATACTTTCACAATGCGTATGGTTCAAAGGAGACTAAAACATTACATTACTGAAATTATGGTGCGGATATGGTGAAGCATATTTAAAACAAACTCCAGATTTAATTGTAACTAACAAGCTATGCAATAGAAAAAACTGTTCTGTATTTCAAAATCTTCTGGACTTCCTAGAAAGCATTCTGAGGCATTTTGAAACTTTAAGACTTCTTTCTGTTTTTTTTTTTTGGGCACCAAAACACCATTCCTCGTCAAAATTTGATCGTTGGGTTCCATGTGTTGTGTTAGGCCTTTTGTACGACACGTTAGTTATATTTGTTTGATTGTGATATCTCACAGGTTATTGCTGAAAATCTCTCGGAAGAAGAAATTAAAGGCCTGAAAGCAATGTTTACGAACATGGACACAGACAATAGTGGCACTATCACCTATGAGGAACTAAAGACGGGATTAGCTCGACTTGGGTCAAGGTTGTCCGAGGTTGAAGTGAAGCAACTGATGCAAGCTGTAAGTTGGAAAATCTAAAAGTGCTGTATACTCCATTTTTTTCTGATTTTATCTCTCTGTTTTGTGAGTCCAATTATCCTTGCTGAAACAATTTTCTCACTTTTCAGGCTGATGTGGATGGAAATGGGACGATTGACTATATCGAATTCATAACTGCGACTATGCATAGGCACAAACTAGAAAGAGATGAGCATCTTTATAAAGCTTTTCAGTTTTTTGACAAGGATGCGAGTGGGTAAGTCCTCGATTTCCATATTGTAAAATAGTGACTACAGCATTCATGCATTGATGATCTCTAATTTTTTCGTGTGGTTTAACACAGTTGAGCATAAGTGGTGTATGGGTTGCTTGGTTTCTGATTTGGTTTGGTGTCAAAACTCACTTTCATGTACTATTTTCTTGCAAGACAATTTGTCCTTAAAATAAAGTTTTCTGTGTTTCTAAAACTGACTTGTATTCAAGTGGTAAAAAGAAATTCTTAGAAATTGTATGTGGGGAAATAGGAAACATTTTTTAAAAATTTTAACGGTCAAAGAAAGTAAAGAAAACTCTTAACCGGTATCCCGGTTATTTTCGTTAACTCCATGCAATTGAGAATTTCTTTTTCCTTTCCCTCCCGATTGAGTATTTAGCATGATTGATTATTAATTGAGAATTGTTGATTTTCATCAAATGACAGCTTTATTACAAGAGACGAACTGGAGCATGCCATGAAGGAATATGGTATGGGTGATGATGCTACCATCAAAGAAATAATTTCGGAGGTTGACACTGACAATGTGAGTTTTCTCAAAATTAAATTTGTCTCGGAAATATTAGCCTGCGTGGTTGTGTACTTGTGTTCTCCGGTTATTTTTTGCCCCTTTCTTTCTTGTTTTCTCTAGTTGTGAACTAAATGCATAGCTTATGGGTCATAAGTTACTAGAAGAAATTGAATGTTTTGGAACAACATTGACTTCACATCACTTCTCAGAAAAAGAAAAGAAAAGAAAGATATAAAAAATACAGATAAGAAATAAAACATTGACTTCACATTTTTCTGGGAAAAACTTTATTTGCCTTTTGTGTGGTTATAAAATGAGTTTCCAAAAACTGGTTTTGGTATGAGATAAGTTTTTTAATCGTTATCACATTCTTCAAAAGGTAGTATTGATTTTATCCTAAAGTTTTCTTTGAAAACCCTAAAAAACTCCCAAGTAAATTTGCCGAAAACTAAAATTTGAGAATGGTCTTTTATAAACTAACCACACTATATTTCCAAGTACGAAAAGCACAAAAGATGATCGTTGGATCTCGGAACATCCTCCCTGCAGTAGTCTCGGTTTTAAAAGTTTTAAATTTAAATTTTGTGCGGGACCCATGCATTTAATCCGAGCTACTAATTTTAAAATCAGTTGCCAAGATGTGCCGGGCAAGGGTTGGCAAACCCTCTTTTTCCTTCAAAAATCATAATATAGTCTCTTGCATGTTTTTCAATGGCTACGTCTCAAACCTTTTGAACCTCACAGGATGGGAGAATAAATTATGACGAGTTCTGTGCTATGATGAGAAGTGGAACACCACAACCGGGCAAGCTCTTCTAACTCCGTCACTGGACAGATCTCTTTGTTTTGAGCACCGAAGAGGGATTAAAGAGCGAAAAGTTTATTTCCTCTAGAGGGGTTTGAAAAACTATTCGCTGGTTTTAATGTGTCGGGAACTATTGTAGAGCCTCATATTTGTGGTTTTGTGGTACTTAATTGTTGTGCATATCAAGTTTGTTCGTTTT
>MKEJ01078243.1:0-17840 GCA_001753735.1 Embelia ribes
ATATAATAAAAAAAAATCAGCCAAGGGGTTCAACTAGGGGGTTCGGGTGATACCCCTGGCTAAGTCTTAGAGCCGCCCATGTTTATTGTTAGAAAAACGAGGGAAACACTTTGGGTGCTTTTAAAAATATTTAGAGAACATATTGAAGTGTTAATACTACAACCTGGTGGAAATAAGGGAAAATATTTGCTCTTTCGTATTTAAACGAATGGAAATTAGCATCCTTACCTCTCTCTCTCTATATATAATGTTGTTGGATAATTTAAAATATTAGATTTATTTAGCTTGAGCTTGGACAGGTACAAGAAAAGCAGAGATGGAGACGGGGATTAAAAATTTACCCGCGGACAGGGTTGGGGATAAAAATTATACTTGTACTTTTAAAAATATTTAGAGAATATATTGAACTATTAATACAACCCAGTAAAAATAAGAGAAACTATTCGCTATTTCGTGTTCAAACAAACCTATATATATATAGTGAATATTATTGAATTATTTAAAATATTAAATTAATTTGACTTAGGCTTGAGTGGGTATGGGGGAAGCGGGAATGGGGATTAAAAATTTACCCACGGATGGGGATGGGAATGAAAATTATACCCGTTAACAGGAGTGGACTGGGGATGGAATTTTTTTTTTAAAATAGGTACAGGGATGGAGACTGCACCCCGTCCCTACTTCGGTCCATTGACATCCCTAGGTTTCATGATATTTTATTATATTGCCATTTACTAAATATTCAAATCCAAATTTATGTATTGGGTAGTGCTCTTTCCGTTCAATCTTAATAGTCTGGCTTTAATTTACAAAGATTAACAAATAAGATTAAGAAATATTAATTAATATCGATAATATTCAAATTATTATTACTCTCTTTTATGATATACTCTTCTTAATGTTAACTATTTTGTACAACTCATGGTAGATATTGAATGGGCTAGTATAGTTTTCCTGTAAAAATAATTGAATGAATTAAAGAAATAAAGGCATATTAGTAAAATAACTTTTTAACTAATTTCCTAAAATATAAACTAAACTATATATTGGGATAATCTAAAAAGGAATACGATACTATTAAAGGCATATTACTTATGCTAACGGTCCTCAAAGTTTCATTTCAAATTCTATTTTATTGAGTAGTCTCGATGAAACAAGAATAGTCTCATTCATTTCAAATGATCAAAATCATATATCAAGTGACCAATATGTGAGTTTTTTGGGGGATAAAATACAATTTTTTCAATGATTTATATTGGTATTGTCTTCTACTCTGATCACTTGTTCTAGGTAGAGAAAAATTATTGAATGACCAAATATTTCACTCTTCTTAAAATTGGGGACCAAATCAGTTACTTTTAAAACTGGGAACTAATACTGTAATAATTAAAATTACAGGAACCAAATAGATTTTGCGTTAGAACTATGGAACCGTTAGTGCAATTACCCTTATATTGTACACATTTTTCTAAATTTATTTTATGCACATGACATGTAATCCGTCCATTTCAAAATAAGTAAATGGCTTTATTTTATTATATTACAGTTTACTAAATATTCAAATTTTTTTTTTTTTTTTGAGTGCTCTGTCCGTTCAATTTTAATAGTTTGGCTTTACTTTTCAAGAATTAAAAAATATTAATTAATATCGATGAAATCTAAAATACTTTTACTCTATTTTATAATATACTCTTACTAATGTTAATTATTTTGTACATCTCACAATAAACATTAAATGGGCTAGTATAGTTTTCATGTGAAAATAATTGAATGAATTAAAAAAATAAAAGCATTTTAGTAAAGTAACTTTTTAACTAATTTTTTAAAATATAAACTAAACTATATAGTGGGATAATCTAAAATGGAATACGATACTATTAAAATGGGATGAAGGGAATAATTAATATAAATAAAATTGAAATTTTTTAAAAATGCAACATCAATTTTTTAAATCAATTCTTAATGAAATAAAAAAAATTCAAAAACGTAGATTAATGTGAACAGAGAGTACATTCTTATTGTTAGCTAAAATGTTGCATTATGGAGAAGAGAGAGATTGAGAGAGAGAGAGAGAGATGCATGAAGAAGCTTACAAATTTAGGTCACAGAGAGCTAGTTATTTAGGGAGCTTGCTAGTGGTAGGCCACTTAATTATAAAGGATGTTAAATTTCTCAATAATATAGTCCTAATTCCTAATCCTAACTAATGTAACTGTTTTATATCTTATTTAAGCAACCTTATACAAGCCCTACATTCCTCATATCACTAATGTTAGTTAATTATTTTTGTAAAACCCTTTAGCGGACCATAAATAGTCCAATTAGTACATAAGTCATATGTTCGATTCCTCCTCCCTGTTCACGTGCTGCAATATTGCAAACAATATCTATGACTTGGGCAATTGTTAACTTAAAATCAAATCGAGTAAATGCGGCTTTATTGTAGCATGAATGTTATTTGTAATTTAATATTTGTTCCTGTTTAAAATTAATTTGGTTTGACTGAGCACATTTTTTAAAAAAATTTTAAAATAAAACTATTTAATATTTGAATGTAACAAAAATTCCAAATTTATATTAGTCAACATAAAATGAGAGTAAATTTGATATTTTTATGTATTAAAACATTATATTTTAAAACAAAAAAAAACCGTGCCCAATCAAACTGGGCACTAATGAGAGTACCATAGATTACTGGCACAAGTTTTAATGTATACCAATGGTCATAAAGATGGTAAATTTTTTGGAAAGGTTCTTTATCGATATAGAAATTAAAACATCTTATTATTAATAGAAGTAATGCTCAATCTTTTAGCTACAGATAATTGAGCTCCTTCTCACATCTCATCAAAATGATAAAAATAAAGTAGTTAAAAGATTTAGTCACAACTTGTGCCGCGGTTGATAAAAGAACTTCAAAACTTTGAAAAGTGCATGTATCTAACTGAGATACATATATATATATACATAAAACCAAAGCACTAGTTGAATGAGCTGCTCGAATAGTCTCTTTCAAGTACACTCATTTTTGAAAAGATCAACCCAATGTTTTAATGTTGGCTCACCGCAGGTTCTGATTTTCGATATGTAATGAGTGTATATATATGTACAGATCGAACTGATTAGGGATCAAAGTGCGACCCGCAAAATTCGGAATATCCAGCTCGCATCCCAAAAGTTTTAATTGATAAATAATCAACCTTAATTAGTTTGAATTCGAATTAAAATGGGAATTGTTTTAACATTGCCAGGGTCGAGAACCTTGGCAATTTTACATGGTCAGCCTTAAGTTTTGTGCTTGTACCAAATCAAAACAATGAAAAAGAGGAACATATGTTAATTAACATTAAATGTTAACATTGTTATAAATAGTAAATTAGGTGGATGATTGGACATTAACTCACCACACTTATATATTTGTTTCCGTGAGTTTCTCTTTATATTTCGTTCATTTGGTTAAGAAAGAAGGCGCAGAAAGAAAGAAAAAAGAGAGAAAATAAAGTTAGTTTGATCCAGATTCCAAATTTTATTTTATATGTTGTATTTCCTCCATTTATATAAATGAAAGTATACATCGATATTAGTTCTGTAAACTAGGCCTAAGTTAAACTTATTTTAACTTGAGGTCGAATCATTTAATTTTTAATCTCCTATTTTATTTTTCTACAAATTACTATATTTGTTTTCTAGTATGATTCACAACACGTTATCAACACAATACTTTAACAAGAAAAATATTGTTAGATTTTGCAGCAAATTTTATAAATTTATCAAGATTTCTATTTTGAATTTTACATAAAAAAAAAATAGAGAAAAACACTATCTTTCATCTCAACAATTTAAAGATATATGATATATAATGACCAGCATAATTAGATTGGGCCTTTGCCATCAACTCAATTTAATGAATTTTGAAGATAAATTTTATGTAATGGCTAGTTCAATTAGATTGGGCCCTTGCCATCAACTCAGTCTAATGAATTTCGAATATATACGATATGTAATATCCCTTGCCATCAACTCAGTTCAATGAATTTTTTTCATATTGTTTTTGCCAACTACATGAAATATCGACTTTTGTGTTTGAAGATGGGCCATAGCTAAGCAAATGAACTAAAGTCCATGTGATGTTTTATTTCTCGCTTACTCCTGGGGACACAAAGGTACAGTCATGTGGGTGCAAGGGAAGTAATTTATTATTTTGTAAAATATCTTAATTCAATATTTTTCTTGATGATAAATTAAATACTAATTTGCAGTTTTGTAGAATAAAGCAATTGAAAGTCGTGGCTATACTTAGCCAAGTTTTGGCCATGATCAAGAAATAGAAGAGCGTATACATGGATAAAACTACCCCCACCATATGTCTACCATGCGTTGTCCATATTGCAGCTCATCTATGATTTATTCACTTCTTAAATTACTTGATAAAAGATTTTGAGTTTTAATTTTATCATTCAAATTTAATAGATTTGTCAAAATTTATATTTTTATAAACTAAGCAAATTTTGGTTATCATATTTTTTTTCCCATTATATTATTGTCAAGCATGACCAATTGATTATACCTTTTAATTTGGGTGTCTTGCCACATGGTTGAAGAAAAAGAACAAGGGGGACCATGTTTTAAGTGAGGAAGAAAATAAATATATTCGGCCATGTTACAGTTGACATATTCCACAAACAGGAGTAATTAAATAGAACAAGAGAAATAGGTATATTATTTCATAAAATATTTCAATTTAACTTTTGCCATTGGAATTGAGTTAACTTTTGTTTGAAGATATTTTTCAAGTTAAAAGTATAAACCTAATAGAGCGAGTCCAGAATAGTTGACCGGACTACAAAATATTTATTAACACACACATATGACTTAAGAAGTGAATAATCAAAACCTCTGACATATTAAGGTTAGTAAATAATTATTTTTATAAGTCTGGCTATATATATATATATATTCAGATTTAATTTTTGGCTTCAACCGAGATAAATAAATTTATTAATGGGAATCACCACTTTCGCATAATTAATACTATAAATAAATATAATGACTGTTAAGAACACATCCGACCAGTTTTGCTACATTTCTTGGTGTGAATGTTATAAGGTGAGCGGTTGTAGATAGTGACAAAATAGTAGATGCAGGCGCTTAGCATTAATATGGCCTGGATTTGACATATTAGAGTTGTTCCTCACATATGAGTTTGAGTCAATAATGAGGGTGAGACAGGGTCATTCGCCTGCTTAAAATTAATTGATTATGTCATTATTATGAAGCGAAAGTAATTTGAAAATGTGATTATATATGCCTAGATTTTGGTGCTGCATAATACTCATCGGTTTTTGAAAAAAGCAAAAATTACTAAACAAAGCGAATTAATTGCTTAATTGACTTAACTATATTAAGCATATGAAGTACAAATTTAGAGTTGCTAGTAAGTCTCTAAATTTACAATTGGAGTTGTTCAATTTCATAATTAGAAAGCACAAACCATATCCGAATCTCAACACAAAATGAGATTAAATCTGAGAATCCTCCACTTCTAGATATGTATGCATTGAGTCATCACTCTGCCTCTATATAAAGGCATGGTAACTCTTATACAAATTTGATGTAGGATAAACTATTCATCCATGTACAGTGATGATGTATATAAAAGTTCTAAAAGGTGCTCCCAACTAAGGAGAGAATAATATCATTTTATTGATTTACATGAAATATTTCAGAATAAATTCACATGGAATTATATTGATTACTGCTACAGTTAAAAGTAAGAAAAGATTTATCTCAAGATATGTGTTGCAAAAATTTTATGCAACAACAACGGCCTTTTAGAAATTATTTAGAGTAATATGTTACAGGATTTGCATAATACCAGAGGATATAAATATATTGTGATACAACAAATCTAATTATTAGAGTTGCTAGTAAGTCTCTAAATTAACAATTGAAGTTGTTCAATTTCATAATTATAAAGCACAAACCATATCCAAATCTTAACACACAATGAGATTAAATTTGAGTATTCTCCAATTCTAAACATATATACATTGAGTAAGTATTTTGCTTCTATATAAAGGTATGATAACTCTTATACAAATTCGATATAGGATAAACTGTTCATCTATGTACAGTGATGATACATACAAAAGTTATAATAGGTGCTTTCAATTAGGAAGATAATATTATCATTTTATTGATTTACATGAAATATTTCAAAATAAATTCACATGGGATTATATTGATTACTGCTACAATTAAAAGTAAGAGAAGATTTTTCTCAAGTTATGTATTGCAAAAATTTTATGCAAAAACAACAGCCTTTTAGAAATTATTTGGGGTAATATGTTACAAGATTTGCATAATACCAGAGGATATAAATATATTGGGACACAACAAATCTAATTGTTTGAAAAGATGAAAGAAAGGGAAGATAGAAACAGATGAAAAAATATAAAGGACAAAAATTTTGTTTGTGTTTTGTGCGGGGCTTGAACGTAAGACCTAAAGGTAGGTTGACAACATTATGAATCTTCTCTTCTGCCATCAAAGACACGACCCAATGGGTATTAAAACTTTGCACAAAATATTATATGACTCAATGTAAATGGTAGTTCAATATGGGCAAGACAATTAATCATTGTTTATTGATCGATATATCTTTGTGAACTATTCACATATTTTAGTGAAAGATACTGTTGGACTTCTCAAGCGACAATTACACAGATAAATATTTAATGATCTATAAAGGGAGAGTGTTATAAATAGTAAAGTGGGGTGGATGATTGAAACATTCACCTACCACACTTATATATTTGTCTCTGTGAGTTCCTTTATATATTCCATTCATTTGGTGTAGAAAGAAGGTGCAGAAAGAGATAAAAATAGAGAAAAATAAGTATGGAAATAGAGTCAGTTTGTTCTAGATTCTAAGTTTTATTTTACATATTGTACCATATTGTACTCCCTCATTTGATATAAATAAAATGATATATCGGTATTAGTCCCGTGAACTAGGTTCAAGTTAAATTTGTTTTAACTTGAGACTAAATCACATAATTCTTGGTCTCCTATTTTACTTTCATACAAATTGTTGTATTTGTTTTCTAGCATGATTCACAACAAACATATTATTATTACATAATATTGTGCTTATCATTCTATAGGTTCAAAATTACTACAATTTACAGTTTAATTTTGTAGTTAGACAATCAACCAAAAATTGTAGTACAAAATAATTCACAACATTTCTACTCAAATTATATTTCCAAGTCTCCGACAAAGAGAAAATTACCAAACCCAACTTGTTTTAATTTTCTTTTTATCAAACTTAGTTTATTTTTATTTACCAAAACAAACTTATTTTTTATGAAATTGCTTTTGGAATTTGCCATTGGGAACGATGGACTCGTATTTGATAGGTTTATGCATTATCTCAGTGCAATAGTTTTAGAATCTATAAACTATAAACCTATTGTTTCTAACGGCGCGTTCAATGAACTCACTAATTCCCAATGATAGATTTATAAAAATAAGCCAGTTTTGGTAAATAATTTTAAAACAGACTAAATTTAGTAAAAAAAAATTTAAAATAAGCTTGGTTTGGTAATTAACTCCCACGGCAAAGTATGGTAATCTCTAATGTGGAGAAAGCCATGGCATAATCCGAAAAAGTTAGTAGAATATACTTTTGACTTAGACCCGACTCCAAATCATAAGGCTCAAGCTGGCTTTTGATCTCAAAGCTAAATCGGGTAACTGAACCCTCGATAGAAAATCCTA
The DNA here is from genome assembly GCA_001753735.1 of Embelia ribes. NCBI lineage: Eukaryota > Viridiplantae > Streptophyta > Magnoliopsida > Ericales > Primulaceae > Embelia > Embelia ribes. The sequence goes on from MKEJ01078243.1 coordinate 7,783, forward strand.
TGTAAGGATGTTGGCTCCTATGTTGTCACTTATATTCATAAATAGACAATCAACTAACATTGGGCAGAACAAGACTTGTATATACAAGGGTGGGGTCAAATTTGTGCCCTGCATTTTTTTCATTGGACTCAATGCCTAATTGATCGTATCCGTAATCAGACCTACAAACCCGCGAAGCATAGACCTGCAACCCACTGGGTCCAGACCGGAGTCGGCGGGACCCAATGGGTGCGCATAACTGGCAAATATAAACATTTGGGGGCTAATAACGACATATCTCAAACTATAGAGGCATATACGTTATACACTTGGGAATCGAATAATTACATTTTCACCCCTCTTCTATTCCACTGATCCCAAACAAACCCGCCTCTCTCTCTCTCTCTCTCTCTCTCTCTCTGTGTCAGGCGGGAAATTCGCGGCAATGCTTCTCTCACAACCCTCCAGATAAAATCCTCTCAGATTTTATTCCCCTTTTAATTGATAGTCAAACAATCTAAATTAGCTTGAATTCGAATTAAAAATGGCAAAAATTATTTTCAATTTGCCAAGAATTTGGGAACCAGGGCATTTTCACAGACCCCGCCTCAAGGTCTGTTTCTATTCTAATTTTAATTGTTAATTTGTATATATATATATATGTATGTATGTATATGATTAAGTGATGTGATTTTGTAGAGCGGACTGCAAAAATGAAGATGCGTTGATTCCTGGAAACTGTAGCCATTGATTTCTCTGAGGTTAGATAATGTGCTTTGATTCCTATATACACATCCAGCTCAGAAATTATGTGAGATTTTTTTAATATATTCTTTTTTGAATTGTGTAGAAATTTGGTTTTTGGAATATATTTTTTCCAATAAATAAGCCATGTTAGGACCAAGGGGATGTACATTTAATTTGTAATTTAGCCCCCTTTTGTATTGTAATTATGGGGTCGGGGGAGAGTTTGATATATGCGGCCCTACCTTATTTCCGGAGACACTCTCCCAGGTCGCAATAGAGGTGTACATGGTCCGAACATATAGAAATAATCAATTTAGTACTTTAAACGCTAACAATATCAATTTATGGAGAGTTTGAACTTATAGCATTTATATATTTGATATCATGCAAACAAGAAGTCAAACTCCTACATATAAATGTAGGTAGGAATTTCCTATATTTATTCATTCATGATTTTCAAGGAAATGAAAATTGCTTTATAAAATCAGAATCAATCTTCTTTTTCCTATTTGGCATTATATAAATGCATATGCGTATAAAATTCATACATAAATGTATGTAATAAAACTAAAACCTTGCACAAACATTGAAATCAATATGTCAATGTCTGCGAGCAACACCAACACTACACCAAACAAAAGTGGGGTATTAATGTGTTTTTGTGAATCCTTTTAACTTTGGAGTACCCTTGTGCACCAAAGTCTAAATCCGTGTGGAAATGATGAGATCAATATGACGAGGGAGAATTGTCGTGTCATTTAATCAAATAGGCTTTGTTTGGGTATTGATGTCTTCTTAAACCCTTGACTTAAGAGTACCTGAGCTATGCTTTTCGTGAAATTTGATAATCCAACTTTTCAATGAAGCACATTGAATCCCCATTACGATTGGCATTCTAACAGCATTGGTCTTCTTGATATTGATTGTAACAGTGGCATTACTTGGGGTGTCAATTATTAATTATGATGACACAGTATATTAAGTGAATTCTCCCCCTCTTTCTTCTAATTTAATTTTGTTTATACTTTTTGCTCTTTGGGGTGCACTGGTCCTTTTTTTACTTGATTGATATTGCATTTGTTACATTTAGGAACTGATTTTCTTTGCTTGAGGCTGTCATTTAGTGAGAAACCTTTTTTGTCAAATATGGTACATTGTATGAGCACTGAGCAATGAAAAGGAAAGGAGATGAACTTGAAGAGATTCTCACCAAAAAAACTGGTATATGTAGGGTTATTACTAATTTCATCAATTATTTCCTCTTTATGTCAAAATATTTACTTCTTTAGGCAAATTCTAATTTTTTGTTCAGTTTTTAAAGCCTTTTACGTCTCACCAAACCTGATTTTCCTTTTCAAGAATTCCAATATGAAACAGAAGTATTGGCAAGATTTTTTAGCTTATGGTTGCTCTGCTTGTTTCCTTATTCCACAGAGAAATTTTCATTTTGTTCTCACTCATTTTCCTTGCTTTGTCAATAAGCAGATGTTTTTATCACATGATTAGTGTGATTGGAATAGCACTTTAAAGAAAATTTGCATGACTTATAAGTACTATTTATGCTATTGCTAATAGTGGCCTAGCCTAGTCTTCTGAGGAGTTCATATAAACCCCATTTTCACTGCATTGTTGTGGATTGTTACTGAAAACTGGTTTCAGCACGGGGATTTTTCGGAAAAGGACTCCTTGTTTTGTGCTTTGAGGTGAACTTGACGTGGGTCTTTGCAAGTTCTTAAGCTTATTGCTTCTCAAATCGATGCGAACTCTAAGCGTATAACTTACAAGTTGTTTTTCCTTTAACAGCTACTCTTGTTTTCCTTTTTCTTCCTTGCTTGATTTGCATGATGTGTTGGACACAGGCATTTATGTACATTATCATATTAGTGGGGGGTTGTTCTTGGAGAATAAGATTTAGAGTATCGCATCACGATAGCATGATTTATGTTTTTGAACTTTTGTAAATTGTTTGAGTTTCAAGGCAGATCTAATTTAAGTAGTTGTACCCTAAATCTCTACTTCAAACTTTCTCGTATATACTTCTCTTGTTCTACATTTGATTGAAGTGCCAAATGATTCATATAAGTTTGAAAACAGTGTTTTTTTTTAAAATTTAGTTTTTGATTGACTTATACGAATACTGTTTTACCAGCAGCAGGTTTTTATTGCTTGAACATGGAAATCACCAAAGGCTCCAACTCACTAAACCAGGATATTCCTGGAAAAGAAATGATTGGATTTGATATAATGCAAGAAGAAAAAGAAGATTCTGATAATCAGTGCCAACAAAATGGCTTTAGTGGTTTCTTTCCCTCCTCTACTGTAAGTTTTTCGTTCTTTTAATAAGTAAGGGTTGTTTGGTTATGTTAATACATGTACGAAGTTATTCCTTTGAAGCATACTGAAAGTCCACCTATGATTCTTATGGGGTGTTTGGCGTAAGGAATTGTTGTGAGAAAATGTTACAAAAAGGAAAATCTCTTTACAAAAAATTATGGTTGTATGTACATTATTTTGTTTTCCATCACATTTTTCCATGACAAATCTTTGCACCAAACGCAGCCTTCGTCATTCTTATAGGACAGTCATTTATCTGGACAAGTTTTATAACATGTACCAATCAAACACAAATGAAAGTTTAGATGATGTGTGTTTTATAGCCCCATTTTTTTTATTTGCTGTGATGAATTTATTACCCAGTGGTAGATCCCATCACCTTTCTGTCTCTGGATTTCTAAACAAATCTATTCCTCGATTCATTTTGTGGGTAATACATTTTTATCTTCAATCGTGTTGTTAATTTTCTGAAATAACAAAACATAGTAATTGTCTAATACTTCTGGATTCACTTATTTAGGAAACGGAAACAGCTTCTTTCCAAAGCCATTCCCAGGCCCAAACCGAGGAACCAATTTCCATCTTTATGCCCTCTTCTTCAAAGGAAATTCATTTACAAAACAACAAAAGGGTTTCTTTCATAGATAACAGTGCAGAATCTTTCAACAATTACGCGGTGAATTCATCTTCCACTCCATCAACTAATTACACCAATAAAATGGCCAAATTCCGTCCTCAGCCATTGGCATTGAACTCTCAAATTGATGATCCAGACCCAGCCCCAATATCTAAAAACAACTTCGAGACCCCACCAAAGAGTCCAAATATTGATAGGCCGAGGGATAAAAGGTTTGATTATTTTAAAACGAAATCTGGGAAATTTGAGAGGCAAATATCATTTTTACGAGGAAAATCACAAGAAGCTACACCTGTTGCAAAGAGCCCGAGGAATTCAGATAAGGAGCGTTTACATGTAGACCGATATTATGCTGCATTGGAAGGACCAGAGCTAGAAACCCTCAGGGTATGTGTTTCCTGTTCATAACCCTTGTCTTCAAGATATGCTATTTGATGAACTTTATATGGAGTGAGTGTATAGATTTTACTACTGTTGTTTATTTATTCTTATATCATGATTGAATCTGGATGTGTTTGGTTGTGTTCTCAAAACTTTTTTTTTTATGATATAATTTTGTCCTCATTTCGCTAGTTTTATAGTTGGAAGAAAGTAACTTGTTGAAATATCATTGTTTCCGAATAGTTCTCCTGTTCATATGAAAACGATTTCCCAGATCTAATGAAACACCTTTTTGGTTTTCCTTAAGTAGGGGTAATTTGGTATAAGCGAAATAAAGTGGAACTGTTTTGAGACCAAAGGCTCCAATATATGCACTCATTTCATGCAATATTTTTTGTTGCAGAAGTAAATATTTTTTGTTGAAACAAGAACCTGTGGACTTTTTGGGAAGTGATTTTTGTTGAAAACTTTGGGATTGAATTTGTGGTCATTTCATATTTCTATCTTCTTTTTGCGCTTTGAGTCAAGTATCTTTCTTCCTGACATAACTTCATGAAAATTAAAAATCCCTTCTGGTTAACTGTGAGCAATAGTCTAAATTTGTTTGTTATCTACCCTCATATATAGGTGTTCCCTTTTCACAGGCCAAGGAAGAAATACTGCTCCCAGATGACAAGCTTTGGCCATTTCTTCTCCGCTTTCCAATCTCTTCATTCGGTATATGCCTCGGTCTGAGTAGCCAAGCCATTTTGTGGAAAACCCTAGCTACCTCATCTTCAACAGAGTTCCTCCGTGTAAGCGTAGGCGTAAACCTAGTCCTCTGGTGCATCTCTGTCATTCTCTTAGTCACAATCTTTTCTATCTACTTGCTCAAAATCATTTTCTACTTTGAAGCTGTTCGTCGAGAGTACTACCATCCCATACGCATAAATTTCTTCTTTGCCCCGTGGATAGCTTTGTTGTTCTTAGCCCTAGGGGTCCCACCAGTTGTTGCTCAAAAACTTGACTCTAAAGTATGGTACATTTTAATGACACCGATTTTTTGCTTGGAGCTTAAGATTTACGGGCAATGGATGTCGGGTGGGAGGAGGAGGCTCTCGAAAGTGGCTAACCCTTCGAACCATCTCTCTGTTGTGGGGAACTTTGTGGGGGCATTATTGGGGGCTTCGATGGGGTTAAAAGAAGGGCCGTTGTTCTTTTTTGCTATTGGTTTGGCTCATTATACGGTCTTATTTGTGACATTATATCAGAGATTACCAACAAATGAGACACTACCGAAGGAACTCCACCCGGTTTTCTTTCTCTTTGTTGCTGCTCCAAGTGTTGCTTCTATGGCTTGGGAGAAACTTCAAGGGTCCTTTGATTATGGGTCGAGGATATCTTATTTCATTGCATTGTTCCTTTATTTTTCACTGGTGAGTATGACTATTACTCTGCAACAGTAGCATTTCTAAGTTGTCATGTACAAATGTTAGGCATATTGAGGTAGAAACCGTAGATTCCTATTTGGTTTAACAAATTAAGATGTTTCCTTTTCTTTTCTAAATATGGTGAAAATATCTACCACGCCTAGAAATAAAAGCAAAACTATCAGCATCTAATACACTCTGAGAATTCAGCATTTAAAAGCATCCCTAAGTCTCTAAATGCCCCACAAGGTTGCTTCTAAGTCCTAAGAGCACCCTTGAAAAGTGGAAGCTATGTTTTAAAAGTATATGTTTTAACCTTTACTGAACACCATATGTTATAATTTCCAAGAATAAAGCAGAAGCAACCATGGAAAGATTTTCCCAAACTGGGCCTAAGTATGCATGGGGTTTCAGGTTTTTGGGATGTTTATAATAGTGTTGCATTTACATTACCGACAACGTGATTTCAGGTTTCAGGGAAAGATGTCTATTTCTAACTGTTTACTGACCAATGTATTTGCCTTTCCTCGGGTTTTTACAGGCCATTCGAGTTAACTTCTTTATAGGATTCAAGTATGATATTCCATCTTTTTCCTCTTTATCATCAATCCCTAAATCTTATTTAGTAAGAGTCTGGTTCTGTTTTTAAAATTCTCAGTTTCCAATTTTGCTTCTCATTTTCACTGATTTTGGACTGAAAATAATTGAGATTTCTGAAAATTGTCATGTTAATGTTATTTCAATTTTCGCATAAAATGAATTGTCGAAACTAATATAAGTATCCTTTGGTATGTTTCTAAATGATAATAACTGCAACTAAAATTATATTTTGGCGCTCATAGGTTCTCATTGGCTTGGTGGGCCTACACTTTTCCGATGACGGGGGCTGCCATAGCGACAATTAAGTATGCGAATGAGATCCCAAGCATAGTAACTAAATGTCTCTCTGTTATTCTCTCGGCTGCCTCCACTCTCACTGTCACATCTCTCTTTGTAACAACTATTCTCCACGCCTTTGTGCTGAGAGACCTTTTTCCAAATGACCTGGCCATTGCAATTTCTGATCAAAGGCCAAAAACAACCATCAATTGGTTATATAGAAGCGCTAGCTCTGAGAATATCGAAAACTACCTCAAATTTAAGGACACAGACGCAGACTACACAGATATCGAGTCTTCTGTCACGCATGTTTGCCGTGTCTCTAAGGTGGTTGATAGTTCTAGCTCAATGGAAATTCAGAAAGATTAATCTCATAGTTGTAATTGATGAAATACCCATTGAAACTGTAACTATTGTTTTCTTTTTTATTTAAACCCTGGTATAAGGGGTAAAATGAGAGCTATAGAATGACTTTGTTGCGACATGATATGCAGAGAAAAAATATGTTATAATAACCATGAGTATGAATTATGATTTCTGAGTTATTTATTTTCATTTTATGCAAGCACCATTGAGGTTCGTGGATATATGAGAATGTTTCCACGATATTCTTTAGCAAAATTATATGAATATGTTTCCAACGTGGATTTGTACATTGAATACTATTTCACGACCGTTTCCCGCAAATGTCGGATTGCACACCAGAGGTCACCTCAGCAGTTATGTCGATGTGGCACTTTCGGCCGGGGATGAATCCCCATATATCACCACTATTTGTGCATCCAGAAGGTAAGAATGTCTGAGATCAAATTCTTTGTTAGAGTGACTGGTGATGAAAACATGGAAAGCTTTGTAGTTTTTACCCAAAAAACATTTATATTACTGTAGGAGCCAGCTCGTTGTTCTTAAGCCTTGACATTGCATATTTACGTTATTGAAAGTCTGTTCTTCTCTTGGTAACGATCCACCAGCAATTTCGTCCGATGTTTCAACCACAAAGGCAGGATTTTAGCAGCAGCTGCTAATGATGAAGTGATACACATGTTTGGTATCCTCTTGGAGTTCTTGAATTACGCCTCTATATTTTAATTGCGTTTGAGTGAAAACCCGCATGCTATTAGGGTTTATTGTTTTCTACGGCTGATTATGGCTTCTTTATCGTTATTCCTTTATAATTATCATCATATTAACTTCCGATGGGGTGGAGGATAGGGGTTTAGTTTGATTCATTTTGTGTGCATTGCGCAGACATTAATGCAGGTTGAAAGATATGTATGCTGGGCTACGTATCACTGATCGGCCAGCTCATGATGCTGCTATTATCTCGGTTCTGTTCGGGCCTAACGAGACTAGCATATTCGCCTTGGGAATCGATGGAAAGGCAAGTTGGTCTTGTGCTCTTTCTGATTTTTTTAGAAGGCATACTTGGCCCTCTACTCAACTTTCACAGACACTGTTTAAAGTGTTCTTAACAATTTTAATTTGCAAGAGAATTGACCAAGAACTTGATTTTGAAAATTGTTTACAAAATGAGACCCTTTTCCTCAAATAAAAAGCTCCACTTCTGATAAAGTATCAAACACAAGAAAAAGTAAAGAGATATTTTGTTCCAAATAATTAGTCATCCTTCTTTTATGAAATATTATAACTTTAGATATCTATATATGTGACAAAGTCTCGTTTACCAATTTGAAGAGTCGCATCTGTCCTTCCCCTAATCAAAGTTTTAGCGTTAAAATTTAAAACGTTTTCAAGGCATAAAATTATCAAAATGTCAACGGGATGACGAAAAAAAAGTGGGAGCGAAAGCGAATATAATACCGAATGATCATATGACGGTTCAGAACTTGCGGTTAATATATTTGAAGTTGCATATGTATTATCAATTTTAGTTGCTCGGTCCATTGCATAACTGTGCAATGGTTGCATTCAGATTGAGTGAAGTTTGGAAACATAATATTATATATAACTTTAAATATATATGGGGGACTGCAATATATGCATATAGTTTTTATTTTGTAACCGTATTGAGTGAAGTTTGGATGAGTAATATTACATGTAATGTGAAAGAGAATTATCTGAGGAGTGTACCTGGAGATGGTTCGGATACACGCTCCCCGATGAATCTGTTTGGTGATATGAACAAGACGTTTATTTCCCGAATGTCCTTCGGATCTACTCGAGTACCTGAAAGTGCGGATAGGGAGGTTGTCCGCCGACTCTCCGATACTTAAGTAAGAAAGGTTCGACAACGTGTTAAATAATTTAGGAAAAGATTAAATGTAGAGAGAAACTTTTTTTACCTGTCTTTTCAGCTGACATATGGTAGTTTTTATAGTGCACATTACCTGTACAGCTGTCAAACAATATTTACCTCAATGGTCCTTGACTTTCTTGATAATAGCATGTGTGGCGGATAATTTTTGGCTAATTATAGCCTCAGTTCCTATTCTTTATTATATGTATTATATGCATAAATATGCACCTATCATTATCTTAATTTATATACCAAAAACTATGTTCATTTATACCATGTTGAATGAAAACGTGATTATAATATACAACAATTACTGCGATACGAGGATAACTTACTACTAGTATTTTTTATCTATAAATAGTTATAGTAAAAAAAAATCAATTTATAATAATTCATCCTTAAAATATAGTAATTTAATAATTTTTGTAAGTTACGTGTAAAAAATCTCTTGTATTGAGATGACTTCTTGTCATTGGGATTGACATATTGGCATTTCTTGTGAATCATAAATGTATTAGCAAGAGGTTGTGTGAGGTAACATCATGCATGTATACTACATTTCCTAGTCCCTCATTTTACAAGCATGGTTAAATTAAACTTTGCTCCATGAGATTTTTGGAGAATTCATTTTTCTCAAAAATCACCATACAAGTTTGACTTATACTTATAAATATCATATTTCTCACCACTTTCTTGCCATATTTTATTCATTTGAAGATAATAACTGGGACAATTAGACAAATATCATCATTTTTTAAAGAAAATATTATATACATAAATATATATATATATATATATATATAATTATGGTAGGAAATTAAAAGTTAGTGAATCGGTGCTAGTAAAGGGTATTTTGGTAATTTTGTGTGTGATTTATGGCATTCAAGTTTACTTTCACTTTACACCCCACACAAAAATTGTGGCTAATAATTATCGTTTATGGCATAGGATTGCAGATGGAGCTACTAATTGCTATAAATGTAATTTTTTATTTTTATTTTAATATTAGATTTCCAGTACAATTTTTTTAATGTAATTTCAGTTCCCATAAGTTTGATACCTATGAATTATTGCTCCGCCCATAGGTTGTGGTGACGAGGGAAAAAACACGATTGTGCTATCTATATTTTATAGTTGTTGCGCCCCGAATCCTACAGAACCTTGCACGTAATTTATATGCAATATGCCACCGTAAAAGATACGAATCGTCACAAGCTTAACTAGGGGCCATTGAATTTAAAACTTATTTACATTACTATATTACAAATCTAAGTTATGATAATTACATTGTTGGTAAAAGCATGACTCATAATGACCATAGTCATAACTATTTACATATATCTTATATATGTACATGAACTCAAACAGATGGAGCCCAAAACTACCTTCAAAAAATATAACTACCCTGCTGAACTCTTGATTCATCCATCATCTT
>MKEJ01078276.1:0-17637 GCA_001753735.1 Embelia ribes
CTAGCCTCGAACATTTTGTTGGAAGTTAAAAACATAAATTTAACTAAAAAATTACTAATTGAAGAGTTAAACGGCAAGATAGTTAAGGTCATTTTTATGACCAAAAGAAGTCCAACTTGTGGAACAAGGATGCATTCACAAAATCTCAAGTCGAATTTCATTTTTAGTCAAGCGAGATATATTTTAGAGCTCTATATTGCACACATTGAGAAATAAAATTGGTAATTTGGTATGTCAAAAAAAGCACTATCTTTTTTTTCCCCCCCAATTACAGAGATTGTACAAATCTTAATATATCAACCTATGTCAAGCTCGCATATTTAATACTATTTTTAGACTGTTGCTTTATCTTTTATGTTAAAAAATTGTTCTAGCCTGGAACATTTTGTTGGAATTTAAAAACATAAATTTAACGAAAAAATTAAAAATTGAAGAGTTAAACGGTGAGGTAGTTAAGGTCATGTCCATTTGTCTACGGATGCGGGACAAGGAGAATGACGTAGGAAAGTTGAGCTTTTATGACCAAAAGAAGTCCAATTTGTGAAACAAGAATGCATTCACAAAATTTCAAGTCGAATTTCATTTTTAGTTCCAGGACCAAGATATATTTTAGAGCTTTTTGGAACTATAAATCATGCTTGAATAAAACACACGCTCAAGTGTACACCAAATGATTCTTATTCAAAACCTGTTTATCCATGCAAAAAGGGGTCTCTAGTGCAACTCAAAGTAAAACTATTTTCAACATTAAAGAAAATACTCATGTAGTCAAGGTTGGAATTATCAAATCCAATTCAATTCCAAGAACCCATTTTGGCGAAACGATAAATTTTCCTACCAATAAATAAGGACCCTTAGTTCAACTCATTTTCCAAACTGTAATTATTCTAGCCTTGAAATCTTTACACGTCTCTTCCCTTTCATGCCTTTCATACATGAAATCTATAACAATACTCATGCAACTTTATGCTCAACGAGACTACTCGAACAACAAAAACGAAAAAATATATATATTTTTTGACTATAGAAGAAAACTCTCGGTATCATATCACGTCAACTAAACATGTCACGCCATACATATATATAAATATGAGTTATATAGGATAACAACCACTGAGTTGACCACGTCTATGAAAACAATACATAATATATACAATAACAATCTGAATAATAACTACAAGTGTCATAGAGCCACTCTATATCAGCATGCAATGCTTGTCTCGCTAGTACACCGACACCAAAAATGATCCGAGCTTCTACTATTACACAAACTAACCATATCGCTCGATACCTGATTATTGAATTTAATAGCCTATAACTCGGTTACAACTCCGAAATAATCTGTCATTCCGTTGTCGCGTTGTGTAGAGTGCAAATATATAATTACACTAAAAGAATCAGCAAAATTGGTTTTAAAAATTTCCGTTGCCAATAGCCTAAAATTTATCACCAAAGAGTATTTGCAACAAAACAAAATTGTCACTGAGTCATCGCCGATCCTTTTACTTGGATTGCTTTGGCAACATTTCACCGATTGACGACAATTGGCTATTTTTCTTGACAACTTAGTTTTGAGCCTAAAGCATTAGATTTTGTTGCCAATAGTATTATTTTTATTTATCCAAAATATAATTAAAAAACTATTTAATATTTTGTCTACAAAATATTTTTTGAAGCCACCCATAATTTTTGGTAACAAAGTATATTTGAAGCAAAAAAAATTATTATTATTGCTTAATATATATTTATACCATTTTTATAATTACATTAAAAGTACACATAAAATATTGGGCGACAAATTTTTGTAGCCAATGTACATTTTTACAATTGTAAGACCTAGTATACTAAAGGGATTAAAATTATAATAAACTAAAATTGAAAGGGAAAGATAATTAACTCTCCTTGTCCTTTCGTTTAATATCGCATTCATCCTTGTCATATTACGTTAACAGAAGGAGAGGAAGGGAGAAAAAGAGAAGACACTATCTCGCAAAAACCATCCGATTCGATAGGTGGAGCACCTCATGAAGCAATCTAATCGAAAATTCGGAGTTCTCTCCCCATCTTCATCATTTTGACGTAAGTTTCAAACACTAATCTTTCGGGTTGTTCATACCCGCTCTTATTCTAATTCATCAAAATTACGTTTAAATAATGAATTGATTTTAAGATTATCGTTAATAATGAAATTTTTCTACAAATTTTTCATATAGGTTTGTGTTGGGTTTGACAAGTCATAAGGAGGAGAGTTAGGGTTTAATTTTTGAGCTTTCTGAGTAAAATAATTCGTTGTCGCATAAAGTACATGGCGGAAATCCAACTCGAATTTTATTGAAATTTTTGTATGAATTATGGGCTAGGTTGTTGTGAAAACTGTATAAAAAGTTTGTTTTACGAATTGTGTTTTCCCCTATTGTTGGTGTTGTTGTAATTGGGCAACCATTCAAAAGGTTGTGTTTACTCGTTCAAACAACTTGCTGCAGAATGGTCAAAACTGAATTGTTTAAAATGAAAGAAGTAATAGCACATCCATGTTTAACCCTGCTTAGACAATGGAAAATGGTTGTAAATAGACATTATATGGTTGAGAATATGTTGGAACTATAAAATGAATAAGTTGATGGCATTGAATAATAAAATAATTTCATGTCTTGCGTGTTGGATTAAATGTAGGCATGGATGTGATAGAGTCAAGAAATAGGGTTGTATATTCCAAATTCCTATGATATTTGTAGTTGTGGTTGTTGGCAAACGGAGGAACATATATTCTGCGGTGGCCATGGCATGTGGAAGAACGTATAATCCGTGGTGGTCGTAACACATAGAGGAATGTATATTCTGTATTGATCATACCGCATGGAGTTCGCATTAGCCGAATCTTATGAGTACTCATGTCTTGACCCCACGGTGTTCGTGGTGGTCGTTGGTCTTGGGAATGTATTTTTAAGTGGCCGAAAGGGTAGGGAAGGACTATATATCCTTATGGTTGATTATGTGACTGTTTAGATGGTTGAGATATGGTTTAGCTATAGTAGTATGTTTGCAGCTTTTAATGTATCCTCTATACTATGCATCCTTATTGTAGACACAAGTTATGTTTTCATACATATTTATTTCTTTTGAATTGTATCTAGTTTCTGATTGGTGCCTGCTTGAATGGTGTTTTTACTATCATTTTGCATGAAAACGCTAAGCATAATCAAAAGCTGGGAATCATGAGAACCAATGTTAGGATAGGTTGGAGCTTACTCGGGGTCTATATACTTCTATTTGCTTATAGTACTTCAATACTTTTCAGATGGTTGTAGGCCTACGAGCCAAGATGATATTATTTTTAGCTATTTTCAAACAAAGATGTAAGGTCGTAAAACATGATAATAAGGCCGGTACATTAGAGTAGTTGTCTTTAATAATAAAGCATGACTATTAACTGATTTATTCTTATTATGTACTATGGTTGGATATTAGTGGAGTTCTCGGGGATGTTTAAAATATTGGGGCATTATAATTGGTATCAAAGCTTAAGATATATGATAACTTCGAGAGCTATAGGTAATTAGGTATGTCGGTAGGACGTATCGAGTGAGCTACATCTAGAAAGTCGAGGTAGGCATTTAGGACCTTGGATGCCTTATATGTTTTGTATGCTTTGCTTGCATCAATCCATGTCGCATTATTTTTCCTACACATGATGTACATTGTATAACCCAGTAGCTTATAGTGGTAGATACCAACTCTTAGCTCTGTGTTAGATAGATATAGATGCCCTGTGGGTCCAATATGAATCTCTATTAGTGGACGAAGTTAGTGATAAACTATGTGGGATTTATACTTATAGTTTCTCTTAATTTGTATAATAAAAACATGTGATTGATTTTCTTATGATTTCCGTTGATTTAATTGATGGCTCGTAAAGGATGTGGTGGTCGAGGATGAGGTCATGGAGGTCTCGGTGGATAGGGTGATCGTGGCAGTCATGGTGGAGAACAAGTTAATCCTCCCCAGGCTGCACATGTCCGAAGAGGAACTCGCATGAGTGGGAATCCACAGGAAGATTCCGACAGTCTCTATACCTATGGAAGGAGCAATTGGGCCTACTTTGGCACCTGCTCTAATGGACCTATAGCAGATAGCCACCATAACCTCACTAGAAGTTAAGCCAACGCTTAAGGCAATGGGGGTTCAGTAGACCAACAACTAGACCATTGGTGCACAGGTCATGCGAGTGTAGAAGAAGATAGGTAGAACCAATTCGCCTATATTTCATAGAGGTGTAGATATAGAGGGGGCAGATACTTGAGTGTCCAATTTATAGCACAATTTTTGTATAGCGGGGGTAACTAATGGGTTGGTAATTACAAAGATAGCACCGTTGATTCTCATGGGATGATGCAGTCGAGTGGTTGAAGGGGTATGCTGAACTATGTAAGCTTAGGGAGATGACATAGGATGGGTTCAAGGATGCTTTCTTAACCCGGTATTGCTGACAATCGTACCAGGACAACAAAGTATGGGAATTTCTAAGTCTCACATCAAATTTTAGGATAGTGATGAGGTATTCAGTTGATTTCGTGGCTTTGGTGAAATACACAAAGGCATATATACCAACTGAGGTGGACCGAGTAAAAAGGTTTGTGCAGGGTTGAGGCTATATATTTAATGGGTTGTGACTGCAGTAGGTCCTACCATATATGTTCTAGCAGCACAAAAGACTGATGAGTAAGAGACCGTCAATTTACATGAAAGGCAGGCGTAAAGGAAGAAAGGGTTGAGAAATTAAGAGCAGACTCATGGACAACAAAATAGGGAACCCAGTGGTAGTAAGGGGAGTCGAAAAAAGGGCCAAAAGGATGGGGGCATGGTATCTCAGTGGCAATTAGCGTCGAGGTTTTTAGCTAGTGGGGCGAGGTCCATAAGGTTGGGATGGGGTCTATGCTATCGGTGCAACTAAGAGGACATAATCAATATTACCATCCTACTATTCAATGCAACAATTATGGGGAAATAGGACATATGCATAGTATTTGTCTGGCTAGGAGCGCACATACTCAGGTAATGCAAACGACATTGACTCTGCATGACCAGGTGACACCACTAGCACCTCTAGTTAGGCCTGCTCAGTCAGGAGTCTTGACAAGTCGAGATAGGCAGCAGGAAGGAGGAGTTAAGAAGCTACTTTTACATTTGCGTCGATAGCACCGATGAGCTTATACACTCTTCAGAAGGTCCCTGCTACTATGCAGATGCGTCCGTCATTCGAGGTACATTATTATTATAGTCATCTTAGTCGTTTGTGGCCGTGGGTTTAGTTCGATTATTAGGGATAGTACTAAAGCTCTTAGATTCATATGTGTCATGTGATACTCCATTAGGCACGAGTATAGTTCCGAGGTTTCTCTATTGTCACTATTCCATATTTATTTTTGACCATGAATTTGAATGTGATCTGATTGTTCTCAACATATCTAGATTGGATGCTATTCTGGGTATAGATTGGTTGTCGGCCAATTGTGTTGTGATTGAGTATGACCGTTATCGAGTAACACTATTTCCTGGGGAGGGAGTGATTGTTCGGTATATTGGGTAATGAGATATTCCTTCAGCTTGGTGAATCTTTCTATTACTGAGATTGTGGAGGTACATTCTGAGTTACCCCCTGTTGTTTATGACTTTTTTGATGTGTTTCTAGAGGATCTTAGTAGATTGCCACCATGTTACGAGGTAGAATTCACTATAGACCTCATTCCCAATACGAGTGCTATTTATATGATCCCGTACCATTTGGCTCCTGCTGAGATAGAGAAGATGAGGACACCGATTGATGATTTCTAGAGTAAGGGGTTCTCCGAGTAAGAACACTGCCCTGGAGTGAACTGATGTTGTTCATATAGAAGACGGGTGGATCGATGAGAATGTGTATCGATTACAAAAAGTTGAAATGAGTCACGATTAAGAACAAGTTTCTATTGCCGAAGATAAACAATTTATTTGGCCAATCGAAAGGGTCAAAACATTTCTCAAGATTGATCTTCACTAGGGGTACCATCAGTTAAGAATCCGATAGGAGGATGTTGAGAAGACAGTTTTTGGGACTCGGTATAGTCACTATGATTTCTAGTTATGCCCTTTGGGTTGACGAATGCACCCGTAGTATTTATGGATCTGATGAACAAGGTGTTCCAAGAGCACCTAAATAGATTCGTTATTATTTTTATAGATGATATTCTAGTGTGCTTGAAGATTGAGGAAGAATACTAGGAGTACTTGAGGATCATATTGTCCACATTATGGGAGCATTAATTGTATGCAAACTTATCAAAGTATGAGTTATGACTTCAGAAAGTGAAGTTTTTGGGGCATGTTGTGATGGCTGAAGGGGTAGCAGTTGATTCATTAAACGTTGGGGTGGTATCGAATTGGGAGCAACCTAAGAATATATTTGAAATTCATAGCTTCTTGAGGCTAACCGATTACTATAGGAGGTTTGTAAAGGACTTCTCGACGATAACCTCTCTTATGATCCACCTTACATGAAAATGGGTCAAGTTTGAGTGGGATACTAAGTGTAAAGAGTCATTTGCAAAGTTAAAGGAATTGTTGACGACATCTCATGTATTGATTATTCCTAAAAGGGGAGCAGGGTATACAATATACTATGATGTATCAAAGGAAGGTATTGGATGAGTATTGATTCAGATGGAGAGGGTAGTCACATACACTTCTCGATAGTTAAAGGTTCATTAGCAGAATTGTCCAACACATGACCTGGAATTGGGGGCGATTTTATTTGCATTGAAGATTTGGAGGCATTACCTATATGGAAATAAGTTCGAAGTCTTCTCTGATCATAAAAGCCTTAAATACATCTTTATGCAGAGAAACTTGGACATGAGATAGAAGCGATGGATAAAGTATCTGGAGCAGTATAACATTTATTTTCATTACTATCTGGGGAAGGCAAATGTAATAACGGATGCATAGAGTTGCAAGACTCTATGTACTCTAGCATGTGTCATATACGATGAATGAGATACCGTAAAGACATTCGGTGAGGTCAGGTTGGAGTTTATTGATGATAAGGAATGGGTTTTATTGAATGTTATGATTGTGCAGCCCGAGTTGGTGGACAAAGTAATCGAATCTCAACGAGATAATGCATGGTCACAGAAGTTCATTGCTAGAGATCATAATAGGGAATCCTAAGTTTGGGTAGTTGGGGACTACGGAGAGTTGAGATACCAAGTGCAGTTGTATGAGCTGAAATGGATGAGAGAGGATATGTTAAGGGAGTTGCACCAATCGTGATTAGCGGTGCATCCGGGTGGAAAGATGATGCATCATAATTCGAGCCATATATATTGGTGGCCAAGTTTAAAGAGGGACATCGCAGTTTATGGCATAGAGTTTGACATGCCAGCAAGTTAAGGGGGACATGAAAAAGGTGGGTGGTGAAATGCAACCACTTGAGGTATTGAAGTGGAAGCAAGAACACATTTCGATGGATTTTGCCAGTGGTTTGCCGAGATCGAGGTAGAAATGATGTCATATGGGTGATTATGGATAGATTGATGAAGTCTAAGCACTTTTTGCCAATCAATAAGGAAAACGGAGCATAAGTCTTATCACGATTGTACGTAAAGGAAATATTTTGGTTGCATAGTACACCAAAAACCATTGTATCCGATCAAAATTTGAAGTTCATATAATAGTTTTGGGAGGGTATGCAGAATGCCATGAACATGAGGTGGACGAAGAGTAATGCCTATCATCCTTAAATAAATAGGCAAACTGAGATGACTATATAGACATTGGAGGACATGCTACAAGCATATGTACTCGATTTCATTGGAACCTGGGAGGATCACTTGTACCTAATCGAGTTTGCATATAGTAATAGTTACTATTTAGGCATTAGGATGGCACCATTTGAGACGTTGCATGGTCAGCCATATAGATATGTTGGATGAAAATTTGGCAAACATTATTGTTGGGGTTGGATATTGTTCAGCAGACTTCGGAAGTAATGAATGTGATCAGGTAGAGATTAGGGATGGCGTAAAGTTGTTAGAAGAGTTATGCTGGCAAAAGGAGGTATCTTTTATACTTTGAAAATGGAGACCATATGTTATTCAAGATCTTGCATTGGAAAGGGGTAATACGGTTTGGGAAGAAAGGGAAGTTGTCGCTGAGGTTTGTGGGCACTTTTTAGATAATTAAGAAAGTTGGGAAGCTTGAGTATCGTTTGGCCTTACCTCTATAACTAGAGAATGTACATCCAGTTTTTCACATGTCAATGTTGTGGAAGTGTAAGCCGGATCCATCTTACGTGATTGACTATTTGGACTTGACGGTGGAAGAAGATGTGATATACGAGGGACAACCTGTGATTATAATAGATCGATGTGAAAAGGTGTTATAAGGAAAGGTAATCCCTTTGGTACGGGTACTTTGAAAGAATCACGGTGTTGAAGTACAAACTTGGGACTTCAAAGAACAGATGCGGAACAAATTCCTGGAACTATTTATAGGTATGATTTAAACTTTAAGATGAAGTTTTCTTTTTCAGGGGAAGAATTGTAAGACCTAGTAAACTAATGGAACTAAAATTGTAATAAAGTGAAATTGAAAGAGAGAGATAATTAACTCTCCTTTCCCTTCTGTTTAATCTCACGTTCATTCTTTTCATATTACATTAACACAGAGAGAGAGAGAGAGGAAGGGAGAAGAGGAGAAGATACTCTCTCACAAGAACCATCTGATCTGAGAGGAAGAACACCTTGCAAACTAACTAATCGTGAATTCGGAATCCTGTCCCCGTCCTCATTGTTTTGACGTAAGTTTCAACCACTAATCTTTCGGATTGTTTGTACCCACTCTTGCTCTAATTCATAAAATTTTCTCTATAAATTTTTCGTATAATTTTGTGTTGGGTTTGACAAGTCATAAGAAAGAGAGTTTGAGTTTGATTTCCGAACTTTCTGAGGAAAATCATTCGTTGTTGCATAAGGTACATGGTAGAAATCCGACTCCAATTCTATTAAAATTTTTATATTTATTATGGGCTAGGTTGGTGTGAAAACTGTATAAAAAGTTGGTTTTACGAACTGTGTTTTCTCCTATCGCTGGTGTTGCTGTAATTGGGCAACTATTCGAATGGTAATGTTTACTTGTTCGAATTGTATCACCATTGAAACGGTTGTCTTGGGCTATTCGAATGGTCTATTGTAGAATGGTCAGAGCTGAATTATTTAAAATGAAAGAATTAATAACACAACCATGTTTAACCCTGCTTAGATAATGGAAAATGGTTGTAAATGGACATAACATGGTTGAAAATATGTTAGAACTATAAAATGAATAAGTTGATGGCTTTGAACGGTTAAATAACTGCATATCTTGCGTGTTAGATTAAACGTAGGCATGAATGTGATAGAGTTGGGGAATAGGACTGTATGTTCCAAATTCCTATGATATTTGTAGTTGTGGTTATTAGCACGTAGAAGAATGTGTACTCTGCGGTAGCCGTGGCACATAAAGAATGTGTAATCCATGGTGGTCATGACATACGGAGGAATGTATATTCCGTGTTGGTCGTGGCACACAGAGTCTGTGTTGGCCATATCTTATAAGTACTCATGTTGAGACTCTCAAAAGCGGTCAATGGCCTCAGAAATAGTACTATCAAGTGGTCAGCAGTATGTAGGTGGATAACCTGGTTGAGATGTGGTTAGCTATAGCGGTATATTTACAAATGATATTGTATAGTAACTTTCTATACATTCTTATTGTTACCGCATGTGCGTTTATCATACATATATCTTATCTTTAGAATTGTATTTCAATTCTGACTTGAACTTGCTTTGTTGGTTTTGTTACTGTTATTTTTGCATGAAAACGCCAAGAAAAACCTGGGGTTAAAAGTCATGAGAACCTTAGTTAAGACAGGTTGGAGCTTACTCAGGGATCATCATAATTTCTTTTATTTTAGTACTGTTATTTCATTTGTCAAATAGTTGTAAGCCTTTGGCCAAAATGTTATTTTCTTTTAAGTTGATTAAAGTTGTAAGGCCATAAAATATGATAAAGATCGGATAAGTGGTGATTGTTCATTTACGTTGGAGTAGTTTTTTTAATAAATCACGATTGTTCGTTGTTTTATTCTATCATATGTTGTGTATGGATATTAGTGGTATACTCGAGAATGGTTAGAGATCTGGGGCATTATAGAAGTGGTAGTCTGAGAGTATACGCGGTTGCTGACAAAGCAAGTGGTACTATTCAAATGTGAATGGTTTCATATGGAAAGATAAAGGATGAGAATTAACACAAGATATAATTTGGTGGAAGTAAATGAGGATAGAAAATAAAATAAGTATGATTCATTCATACTGGTTGTACAAGCTATCCAGATTTATTTTATTCCATATCTATCGTTGAGGAAAAAAAATCACCTTGTCTAGTAGTTTGTAAAATGAAATCATGATCAATTGTCAATTTCCGATGTCAAACTGGGCAACTGAAGCTGATTTAATAACAGCTTTCCAAAAAGACGAAATCAATAGACAAGCTATTCCTTTATATGCCAATATCTTACCTAGGTCGCTCAATTATCCTTCTGGAAGTTTTGTAGAAATTGATTGTAACGTCCCAAAAATTCCGAGTAATTTTTTTGCATTTATAATAATATTATAAAAGTATATAATATTATTATTGCATTATTGTAAGTGAAAGTGCATTAAGTATTTTAGTATGAAGTATACGAAGTATATATGAGATATAGAAATATTACCGAACGAAGAATAGGAAATTATTATGTAATTGAAGAAGTATCGAAGTAAGAAGAATGCTACATTAGTTTACAACATATCATAAAGTTGAAGTTTTAGTATAGTTATCGAAGTAAAATGAGTTACCGAGACTTTACGAGATTAGCACGAATATGGAAGTATTTTATTTTCACTCTAGGATATGTATTTCAAGTGATTAGTATGATGGGAGTGAAGTTTGAGTCGAATGATGAAGTTTGGAGACGAAAGGGGCATTTTTCCAGTTTTCAAACTAAAGGTTTGACAGTCCCAATAAGACGTTCGAATAGTACTCGGAGCCGTTCAAACGGTAGAGCCGTTCGAACGGCATGGTCGGAGACAGAACAAAAGGGTTAAAATCAGACTTGTGGTAGTGGAGAACTTATAATTTTACTCAAAAAAATAGAGGAGAGAGAGAGAGAAGAGAGCCACAAAAACCCTCGGAGTTTAAGGGCTTGTTTGATCTAGCTCCTGAGACTCAATCTTCAAACTAAGGATAGATTCTCGCTCCTCTTGACATAGAGATCATTTTGAGGTAAGTCATGACTTATATCTTGTTCGTTCACCATACCTAGGTTTCCGTGCCTTATTGGTACGAGAGATTAAAATTGATTTTTCTTATTCTATATGATGAGTGGATAGTCTTTGAATGTAGATTCGAGGTGATTTGAATGCGATTGATAGATCAAACCCAAAGGGGAGAAAGAAGAAGAAATTGGGGTTTTCCAAAGATTAGCTCCTATAAGCTAATTGATGCCATTGTAGGTACGAGTAGTCTATAGAATAATAATATAAGCATGCATTTATGTGTGTATCATACGTGTAAATTTTTGAAGTTAGGGTTTGGAAGTTTGAAGTTAATTGGAGTTGATTTGTAGTTGATTGAAATTAATTGGATTTGAATTGTAATTGTTTAAAGCCAAATTATAAAGTATGAAGTAAAGTTGAGACAATTAAATTAGTTGTTTGAAGTAAATGGATGGAGTATGAATTATGAAGTAAATTAGAGATGTATGATTTATAGCTTGAAGTTGATATTGTGAAGCATGAAGTATGATTTGAAGTTGCATGAATTATTTGATCATACGAGTTGCCATTTAATTTAATGAAGTGGCATATACATTATTTGAAGCAAACGATATTTTTGTCATATATGAAGTTGAATTTGATTTCTTTGAAGCATTTAAAGTTCGAAAAATGAATTTTCAAGAGAAGTAAAAAGGAAGAAAATGAAGTACTTATAAAGGAACGATACTCAATTTTAATTAGTCAAGCCAAAGCTTCACTAATTTGTAAAGTTTACGAAGATTATAAAGTTACATGAATTTTTATGAAGTTTTTAAGAAGTTCATAAAGTGAAGTTAAATTTGAAGTTCTAAACATGATTATGTTTTGAAGGAAATCATATTGCATTCATGGAAAGTTGAATCATTTTCCATTTTCTTTTTGGGACGAGTATCAAAATTTCATGAAGTAATTGAAGAAAGTAAAGAGAGGGCTTGGTGCCCTACCATAAAAGACGGGAAACCAAATCCCCATAAACATTCCACGAAGGGAATGATTTATGAAGGATTCACGAAGGAACCTTATGGCCACATTCCCATAAACGTTCCACGAAGGAAATAGTTTACAACGTTCTACAAAGGGAATGGTTAATGAAGGGTTCATGAAGGAACCTCATTTGAAGAAAAGATATTTAGACACTAGTCCCAATTTATTTTATTTTGAAGTTGAAGTCGAAGTCGAAGTTAAAGTCATATACATTGTATTGAAGTTGCATTGCATTCATACAGACATGTGACACATTTACACCTTTAGCACCGTATAGCATCATATGTATCATATTATTGCGTACACTAACTCGTGCATTTTCTTTTTCTCCCATTTTACATTCTAATATTATTATAAGTGCGGAGGCTAGTGCGAGGTATAATTGAGATGCCCTTTGATGATGTATATATTTTTTAAGACATGTTCTTTTTTCTTATTTTGTAGCGTCCACATCGATATTGTTATTATTGGCCTAGAAGTAGTATAGTTGAAATTTATGAAGCTGTATCATTCGAAGTTGTTATAGACAATATCATTTTGTATTACACCTTATTGTAACCCTTGAGGTTGTTCGGGCTAAAACAAAGTGTAATATACTTTATGTAGACTCGGATTGTACTTTTATTATTTTGTCGAAGCAATTCGCTTAATGAAGTTGTAAACATGGAGTTTACCTATAAATTGATATAAAAGCTATATGCAGGCTATTTATGGTTTATGGCATACTCTGAGGAAGGTTGAATGCTAATGCATAATGTGAAGCAGAAAGAAGCGAAATAGAAGTAGATCTCATTTTTATTTTATTTTCTTAAAATTATATATATTTTTCATTCTCTTTTCTTTAAAAAGAGAATAGGTTCGTGTCCCCAGGTTTTACGGGATTCGGGGCACGACATTGATAATCTCGTGAAGCAAGATTCTGAGAACTACCTACCTCAAGATTCATTAGAAATAGGTGAAGAAGATAAGGGCAACGATGAAGATCAACAATTACATCTGTGTTTTAATTTATTTGTTTGTAAATAATTTATTAGCTTCATTGTTGCTTATATCTTATTTTTATATAATTAAAAATTTATTTTGTAATTGTTTAGATACTTTCCCTATATGGAGAATATATTTAAACAATTCAAAAATATTTTTTAATTATATTAAAAAATTGAAATGGATTTTGCAATGGAACCGTCGCAAATTTGAAATTGACTTTGCAACAAATTTTACAATGGAATCCATTGAAAAATCTATTGCAATGTCATCACAAAATACAGACCGTTGAGTTTCCCATAGACTTATTATCACGAAATGGACAAATTGGGTAAGTAATAGGAACACAAAATCCCACAATAAAGCAGAAAGCCAAACTAAGTCGCAAGTATTAGAAGCTATAGCTCTATATTCCGCCTTAGCAGGTGAACGAGAAACAACAAATTTTTTATTGGACCGCTAAGAAATAGGACCAGAACCCAAGGTAATAAAGAAACCAGTGATGAACTTCCGAATACTAGGACAACAAGTCCAATTGAAATCTGTATAAGAAGTCAACCCGATGAGCATGTAGAAGGTGAACATCATGAGGGTCCTTTATAAACTAATTGAGGTAATTAATTGAGAAAGCAATGTTAGGGCACATAACAATCAAATAAAGCACTTGACCAATAAGACGACGACAAACACTCGGATAAGATAATGGAATTCTATCATCAGGGCGAGGATGCAATTTTTACTCTATAAGAAAAGAAGTGGGGCGAGCACCCAATTGATCCTTATCAAGCAAAATATCCAAGGTATATTTTCACTATGAAATAAAAATACCTGAAGGGGAAAGAGCAACCTCCAAATCCAAAAAATACTTTAACGGCCTCAAGTCCTTAATACAAAAATGAGCAGAAAGAAACTACTTAACAGTAGCAATACTAGCAGGATCACTGTCTACAACTATAATATCATTATATATATAATCACAACAGTAAAAAAAGAACAGAAAACCCAAGTAAATAAATAATAATCAGATACATACCGATGATAACTAGCGGAAATAAACACAGATAATAATTTAGCATACTACTATCTAAATGCCTGCTTAAGCCTAAAAAAAGACTTATGCAAGCAAAAAATGGGAGACCCCACCTGTCCCGAAAGCTCGGATGACACATAGACTTATTCATGAAGGTTCCCATATAGAAAAGTATTACTAACATCCAACTGACGCAAGTTCCAATGATGAGTAGCAACAATAGCCAACAAACAGCGTACTGTAACCGTTTGGCCACCGAATCAAAGGTATCATGGTAATCAAGGCTCTCTTGCTTAGTTACTAATCGAGTTTATAACATTCAATTGACCTATTTGCATACAATTTTGTCGTGTAAACCCACTTATATCCTATCGGCCTCTTACCAAGAGGTAGAGGAACCAATATCAAGTTCGATTAGCCTCAAGGGCATCAAGCTCAAATTTATGGCATCACGTCAATGTGAATATCATGGCCTCATAAAAAGAAGTAGGATGTGAAATCTTATCAACAGAAGTAAGAAAAGTGTGACGGTAGGGAGAAAAACAATGATACAAAAGGTATGTAGAAAGAGGATTTATTGTAATGGTGTTCGTTGAATGAACAACAGTGAGTACATCAATCGATGAACAATCATTATTGATAAGGTATTTGGGGTTGGTAGTATTCCGTTGAGGACATGTATTATGTCTATGGGTAGCGAAAGGGTGTACAACCAGATTAGAGGTTGCGAGTTAGATTGGGATTGCTATAGCCGGTTTAAGCGGAACTAGTTCAAAGGAAACTAGGATAGAGGGTACCCAGCTAAGGGTTACCAAGTTAGCAAGAAATGGTGTAGGGAGGACCGGGTGGGATCTAGTGGGAAGAAAGACTAGGCTAGGCCTAGATGTGCGGGGTTAGATAGGCGAAGGAAAACCAGGCAGAGAAGGCTGAGATGATTAGGCGTGGTAAAGTAGGCAGGTGGATTAGTAGGTTGTATAATCGGGGGAGCTAGGTTATTAAAGCATTGGAGATGGACGATAGGTTGGCCTATTAACAAAATTTAATGGGATGGTTGCAATAGGATTAGGTGAGTTAGGAGTCTTAAAATAGGAGATAGGTATGGGAATTGGTAGTGGTGGTCTTTTGTTTGGGAAAATATTCTCATCAAAAGTAACTTCCCACAGTATTAAAAAAATTATTTTCTAAATAAAAATAAGGTATGCCTTATGAGTAGAAGGATAACCTAAAAAAATGCATTTGACCGCAAGGGTTTGAAATTTATCACGTCCATTTTTAAGATTTTGTGCACAACACAAGTAACTAAAAACTCAAAATTGATCATAAGTGGGTTCTTGTTTAAATAAATGATTGTATGGAGTGACACCTTTAAGAGCAGTAGAAGGTGTATGATTAATCAAATGAACAGTTGTAATAACACACTCAACCCAAAGCAAAATGGGATGTTAGCATGGAAGCATAAATATCGAGCAACATATAAAAATGTGTTGATGCTTACGTTCCGCTACCCTATTTTGTTATGGAGTATTGGTGCATGTCGTGAAATATTCCAAGTTTATTAAATAGATCTTGTGTTTGGAAAAATGTGAACTCATTCCCTTTATTAATTAGTACACTCATGCAAAACTATAGTATTATATTGAGTTTTCACCATACAAAAAAAAATAATAATAAATAAATAAACAACGTTTCTGAATTATTACGCTTCCAATATACAAAAGTAAGATAGTAAAACTCATCAACAGTGGTTAAGAAATAGTAAGAACAGTTACTAGAAGCAAAACTATAACCACCCCAAATATCAATGTAAACACAATAAAAAATAAAAATAACTCATAATAGGCAAAGTATTAAAACTAAGACAAGAATGTTTTTCTCATTCACATGCATCACAAATAGGTAATTTATTCGTTAAAGATACAAATTTGGGAAATCCTAACGTAGAAAATTGACCTAGCAATTGATGCCATAGCTTAAAAATTGGAGAAGCGGAACAAGTTACGGCAGCTGGAATAGGTCTGAATATTAAAGTCCATCACTACGCTCAACCACTTTAATCTACCTCCCAGTAGTACTTTCATAAAAGAATTGTCACGACCCTAATTCCCAAGAGGAGACCCAGAGGGGCGAGTGTTTTCCCTTTTTAAGTAAAAGGAAAGGAAATATATTTTCGTTTGAGAAAAGAAAAGATAATTAGAAAACACACTATCCGTCATTCACATATATCACTCCATCTACAACAATTTCTATCAGTGTCGTGCATAAATAATAAATACACCATAGCCTGCATACGGCTTTTATAAACATTGCCACGTAAACGCCCGATTAACAAAATACAATATCTAAATGCTCCAAACAACAACATATTATACAACGTTCTAGCCCAAATAAATATCCTCCCCAAAAGGCTACAACAGTGTGTAATATGCCAAAATACATCTGGACCTCATAAAAATACAACATGATAATGAACGAGGCAACAAAATATAAAAAAATGAAATATACAACTGTAAATGAGTACAGTAAAAATATGTATACAATATGCGCGTCGAGCTCAAGGCCGGCTCTCTTCGGCATCCGAACCTGAAAATGGTTTACACGAGTTAGCCTTCTAAATATCGGATATATGCGATGTTATGCGGTTCCATATATGTAATCAATGCAATGAATAAATATATCAATATGAATCAAATGCATCAATTAAATATGACAATATGATGCAACAAATACCAACGCATGCTCTACACCAACCCATGCCAAATACCTGACCAAGACTCGACTAAAAGATTGGGATTGTGTCTATTTCCTTTTCCAAAATAGCTATGACCCGTCACCTGTATGATAATGCCTAATCATAGCCTTCCTTGACCCATCACTCGCATGGTAATGCCTAATCAAGGGTAAAATCCTTGCGCAGGTTTCCCGACTTTTATGGTAAGGCGTTAGGCCTTCTTTTTATAAATATATTTTCATGCCAAATAAATCCAATACATTGTCACAAAAAGAAAGTAAATTTACTCAAATTCCATGCTATGTAATACAATTAATTGAGTCCTAATAACGCATGAAAACATAATTCCAAAAATCCACACACAAAGGCTTCGCCTTTTTAATCATGCCACGCCACACCCACGCCTCATAAAATCCATGCCATATTGCATAAAAATCCATGTCACATCTCATTTGAAATTTCATGCCAAATCTCATTTGAAAGTATCACATTTTTCCCTTTTATAAAATCCACGTCTTTAAAATGATACAAATTTCCAA